>JAPEVG010000417.1:0-28921 GCA_029747595.1 Trametes cubensis
CAAGGCACTTCGCCCGCATATCCTNCCCTCCGTGGACGATCCACGATTCCGCTCTAGTAGGCCCTGCCCTGCCGCCACGCCGCTACCATGCCCCGCTCCGCAAGCCCTTCAGAGCTCTCTCCTCTTGAACGCACCGCTCTCTGGGTCCAAGCGCAGGCTCAGCAGTCCTACGACCAGTCACGGCCGTCCACACCCACCAGGACTTCCATCCAGACATCATCCTCAAACCGCACTACGTCCTCCACAGAGGAGAGCTACTTGAAGTCGCCTGTAGCGCCGCCCTTGATCTCCCCATACGCTATGCCGGCCGCTAGCCTCACACAACGACCGCGCTACGACTCTCGGTCGCGCAGAGCGAGTCTACCTTTCCCTCAGAGCCCGCCAGGCTCGGGATACCCTGTACCGTTGGAAGTAGCATCCCCGCGCCGGCCAGAGGCTGAAGACAAAAAGGTGAGCAACGGTAGAAGCTCGTCGCCGCGTCCGTAGGGATACAAGCTCGTTTGCGCAGATACCGCGACCGTCTCTCCGGAAGCAGAGGAGGCCGTCGCTCATCGAGCAGATTATCACCTTGGGGACGCCTAGCCAGCGTCGAAGAGAGGACTCTGGGAAGAAGGGGCAGACGTGAGCGCAGGCATGGGAAGACGATACGTGAGCTCTTCTCGGCATCACAGATATAGCTTTCCGAGCGGGATATTGCAGTATACCACGAGGCAGACAATTCTGTATATCGAAGGCGGGCTTCTGTGAGGCCTGCTTGCTTGTTGTATGAATACCAGTAGGTTGTAGTGTTCACCGACCTGTGAGGTAGTGCTTGGTTGTGCGTACGTATACGACGTCGACGTCGACGAGTGGGTGGCAGCAACTTGAACGTACATCGGAGCGGTGACAAAAGTCCACGCGGAGTTTGTGCGGTNCCCGGGGACCTGGTTACTTTCCCNCGCGCTTGGTGACTGAAGCAGTCGGAAGTCACTAGTTGTCCTGAACCTCGACATGGCAGTGAATCTGCCTCTGACAAACCACCAGTGAGCAAGTCTGAAACCATAACAAGTGCTCTATATACAGCAGCCACAGGTATTTGTACATGGTGCATGCAGTGACGTACAGCAAGATCTGCTGCTGGGTGCGTCTACCCCGTATCCTGCAGCAGCGCCTACCAATACTGCAAGACGGTACGAATTCCGCATTGTTTCGGCGTTGTATCATGAGCATACTGCTATGGTCGTCTCTCTCCCCGTGTCTAGTAGCAGCTGACATCGCCTACTCCACCGCGTGTATGGCTGCGATCGTCCACCGTCTGCTTGTACCTTCTGACCCCCAAAGCTCATACCGAACTGCCCTTCTGCGCCTCTTTGCCGCCAATTTGCAACACTCTCTGGGATCTTCAGCCCACCGTTCTGGCAAACATACGGCTTTCGGCCCACATGCGTGCGTTCCTTCGCAGGCTTCTTACGGTTCATCTGGACGTCTATCACATAGGCGGGGAGTACTCTTTGCCACTGTACCCTTCGGCTCATGCTCCGTTCTCACTTTCAGCACTGCTTTGGCACGTCCCATGGTATGGAAGGGATCTCAGCTCTCGATCTCATGGGAGTCCCGTAAAAACGCAGAGTCCGTCCAGCGAGATAAGTGCACCCAAGCGGGCGAACGTGTCTACCACAAGGCTCGGCGTCCTCGCTCCGTACATATACCACTTGCGGACATCTCTTGGTTCCCCTGGCATACTATCTGCACCATCTTCTGAAGCTTTCCCGACCCAAGCTGGTATTGGCCGGATACCTCCACCCCACCCCCACAATTCACTATGGCCCCTGAGATCCGCTTCAACGCGCTCGGCATCCCTTACCTTGTCGAGTTCGCCAACGTCACCTTCCGCCCACCCTCGCGGTCCAACTCTCGGTCCTCTTCGCGCTCGTTCTCAATACGACGGGATGCCGATGGCCCTCGACCCTCCCGCTCAATCGCGTCGATGCGACAAGCAGAACCGCCCGCCCGCCCTGCTGGCCATCGSCCCATTCACTATCCGCGATCGCCGCGATACTTCGGAATCCCGGCCCTCGCTCAGCCTACGTCCTACGGCGAGTCGGAGCACCCTCAACTCTGACCGGACGCTCGCAGCAACCGCCTCATCCGAGACCCTTGCCGGTCCGAACACAGGGTTCGACACGACCGAGGACCACGGGCTGTACATTCGTCTCGCGTCGCAGCTCGCGCAGCCTCCCAGCAAGCTCTCAGACGAGCGCATCGCGCGGCTGAAGTACCGGATCGCGAAGGCGGTCATGGCAGCCGGCATGGACACCTCCACGTCCGCAGAAGCCGGCGACCCGATGGCGGCGACGGCGGGAGACGGCGCGCAGGCCCGCGCGTCGATCAGCAGCATCCATTCGGAGGATGTTGCGACGCGCGGGNATGCCCGGCTCGCTCTTCCGGGGCACGTATGGCCAGGTCATGACCGCGCTGAAAGCGGCCGGGCTCGCGACGGTGCCGTGCAAGGAGAGCGGCGTGCATAACGGTGAGAGACCTCTTGACCTCGTACGTTCATGCGGTCGCTCACTCAGGGTTCGCCTGGCAGCCACGCGACTCGGTGCACTGTTTGTTGCCCGTCCGACGGCGGAAGGCGGTGTCGAGTTCATGAAGCTCACGCTGTGGGCGTAAGCCTGCTGGCAAAGGTGCGTGCACCGCTTCGAAAGAGTCTTACAGGCGTGTGTCCTAATCATTTTGCTGATGATGAATGCAGGTGACGGCCACGCTATATTATTAACTACGTATATTCGAACCTGCGTATATTCGAACCTGCGTGCAGGTTTCACGATGCAATCGGATGCATCCCCCCGCTATGCACGTGCTGGAAACGTTCCTACGCCGAAGAGTATGAAGAGGCCCTGTTGTATCAATATCATCGATGTTTGTAGAATATGTTCATACTTGTATGGATAGGACTATGAGGTCACGACTTGGGAGTTTTTAAAATTTCACTTCCTAGTGGAGGGCCTTCGTCGCTGCGTCGCAACTGACAGTAGACTGCCGAGAGCCAATATAACAAAGCCTATGACCACTGATCACAAGAACCCTTGGCACAGTGGTAGCGCGTGAGATTCCAGTTGGTGGAGCAATCCACCCGAGGGAAATCCTCAAGGTCGTCCGTTCGATCCGGGCAGGGTTCACTTTTTAAGTTCTTTTAGCCATTGATATGTACGAGAAAATGTCTTCTTTACCCTCTGAATATGTCCTCCAAGTGTGTATGCATGTACCTCAACATTTTCCGTGCTCTGAACTGGTAAGCACGCCGCCATGTCGACGATAGCGATGATGGGCCACAGCAACTGCGCGTATAAGCGCCCAACAATCCTCCCAGTTGATGTGTGATCGATTCGGGAGTGCGATCCAGACAGGGTTCACTTTTTTCGGCTGTTCTCAAGGCCCCGATCCTTGGATTGCAACGCCTTTGAAACACCGTACACAATATGCTGGATCCATCATAGCGGATAGTAAGCACCCCACCTCTTACTACCACTATGGGACCAAACGCGGGTTAAAAGCACCGGTGCGCCCGGTGGAAAAGCAATTTCACCTCCCGTGGTGGTGATTCCGCGGAGGTGGTGATTCTCGGTGAATTTGACCACTAGTAAATACCCTCGTTACACGGTGAATTTAGCCACGAAAATCTTGATGGCAAGACACCCGCCACAAGGAGGTGATTTTCACTGGCGGAAGCCTGTTGATTTTCGAGGCCTCGCAGACAATGCTCCAACATTGATGATTAGTTTCCGTGGATATCTTATACAACATCACAATGCAGTTGGGTATCATTCAGACCATTGAAAAGTTTCGAGCGGCCGGTACTTACCGTAGAGCCATCCCGGCCCATTTCGTCACAATTTCACTAAGTCACAGGCGCTTCTTACATGCCAGCGCTTATCGCCTTATCAGACACTTGCTCGCCATCGATGTCGCTTTAACCACCACCTTCAGCAGATGGCAACGGTACGTCTACGAACTGTTGATCTCTCATATACTTACTGGTGTCTATTGACGTGAATAGTTTCTGCACCTCTCCTAATCACTCGTACTGAATCAGTCTGTATAGGTCCTGTCTGTAGACTAGGTGGCAGGGTATTGAGTTTTGGGCACCAGGTGAGTGCCGTCTTGTCGTCTTGTTCAGATCAAGTTATGAGTACCAGGTGAGTGCGGTCTCGTTCAGTTTGCTCCTTCCCCCGGCCCCCAAGGTGCGTAGTGACTTCATGGATCCATCAGCAAGATCACTGGTAACAGTCTTAGCTACGTGTGTGTAAGTGTGCCTCACCGGTAACGCTCGCTGTCCCTCTTGTCCACTGTCCCTCGATATCTACGTGTTCCATGTATGTATGTAGTGGTATTAGCTGTGCTTCGTATGCAATATATCATTTGTAGTCGCCATGCAACCGACGCGTCGTACAATAGAACAAAATATGCATTCAAATCACCTGCATAACGTTCAGAAATCAACACTGCTCCGGGTGATTTAGCTAAGTCAGGATGCCCACGTCAGGAGGCTATCCTGACCCTCTAAAATAACCAGAAAACAGACCGTTGAAAACGGACATATAGCCGCTGAAGATCACCTCCCGAAAACGGCGGCATAACTGGTGAATTTCCTGTCGTAGTCGACAATTTCACCATCTATACTGGTGATTTCTCGCGCCTATTAGGAGGTGATTTTCACCCGAATCTAGGTCCACGGTGTACAACCATGAGCGGCACGCAGATGAGGCTGTGGTACGGTAGACATGAGACACGAAGCAAACAGCGGGGCTTCATGTTCGAGAATTGATGACATACAGCAGTGATTGACCGCCTATGATCATGCGGCAGTGATAGTTGTGTTCTGTTATGGGCACATTAAGTTCGGATTCAACCGAAGGTGGGCATCGTAGCGTACCTCCGAAGGTGTCTCCGGTTCTAGTGTTGAGCGAGGCATTGACATGATCTCACGAAGGCCATCCCACAGCTCCTCCGGGAACTGCTCCTCGCGTTCCTTGTAGAGGTCGNTGCACNGACCACACAGCTGTTCACCTTGAACCGGCCGGTAGATGCGGGGTGCAAGCTTAAGTCCAATGAGATTGGCATAGCCGTATGTTTGTTCTGGGAGCAGAGTCTTCAGANTGGGCTGAGCATTCTTTAGCCCTCTCGCAACCAGGTCGGCTGTTCAGTAAGACGGTACTGTTGACATAGTCCAGGCGGCGCGAGAGGAGGCAGAGGCGCCCTTCGAAGCAGCGTGCGAGATCGTCGTCGGCCAGCCGCTCGAGGAAGTGGTCCTCACGCTCGGCGCCCCTAATCAACTGCTCGGCTGTCAGTTGGGTGGAGGAAATGTATAGCGCGATGGCTCGAAGGTCGTGCACTTCGATGGTGCGGAATAGGTTGACGGCAATGAGCGCCTCCCAGTGATTTGGCCTCCAGCGTTCATCATCGGTCCCCTCGTCCGGACTTGGAGGATCCACCCAGTACGCCCTGTCGTCAAACGCGGCACGTAGACGCTTCAATCCCGCGCTGTATACCGGAGCGATGTCGTAGTTATGCCCGAGGCGTACGAGAGCAGCCAGCTCGCCGAAGCCCACCGGCTCGGGCTCTGTAAAATATCTGTGATGCACTAGCATGAGTTGGGAAACTGAATATCCAGTGATGAAGTTTGGTGAACAAAAGAGCGTGACAGTACTTGCCCAATGCCGTCATACAAAGCATGCAGCAGCTGCTTGAAGTCATAGTGTGAATCGGTCACGAGCATTTGCGGGCACCCTTCGATGGTCGCTGCTCCCTCGCCTTCCTTCGGTCGAGGTAGCGGCTGACATAGCAAATTCTTGAAGACTTCGGAATGGCGAGACATCACTCCCATATGCACGCGGAAGCCTGTGAGGCGTGCGTCAGGGTAATGATCCTTAGCAACAATAACAATGTTCCCATCGTTGAACCAAAAGTCGGGATCGTGAAGGATATCTGAGCTAGGGAAGACCTCCACCAGTGATTCAACGACTTCAGATCCAGGTTGCATGGTCGGAACAGCATCCATATCTCAGGAGCCTGAGGATAAAATGAAGTGGGAATATACGAGGTGTCTAGCGAAGATCAGACTGATCGTACGTGTCTATATTTGTAATCGCCTACTTACGTATTATTAGATAGTTTACACATAGTACTAATGGTCCTTAGCTACAAGGTCCGATATTTCCTTAACTGAACCGATAGTCATCCGAATCGCATTGACTAGGATATCATTGGAGTCAAGCTGCACCCCAGCCTGAGGGTCGTCCTGCGGTCATGGAGTGAGGTTGATCCTCGTCGCGCGACTGATGTTCGTCTCGCAGGCTGTCGAAGTAGGCCGCAGTATAAATGCTCGTCATACAGTGATTGTAGACTATCATGGCAAGTACGTATACAATATGAGTACGTCAAGCTCATTGTACAGTTGCAATAAACTTCATAAGAGGTTGTTAGCATGGTTGACACGCCCTCGCTGACTTTTATAGCACTGAGCAAACCTCGCGCGGCTTACTGGTTGAGTAGTAGCGATTCTATTGTGGTTACTGACCTGATGCACTATACCTCGTACATGGACTGACACGTTCTGGGTCGGTCTACCCACGGTGACTCTGAGAACCACATTGGAGTACTTGTTGCGTGGCGAATAGCAAGTTCAACAGCCATCGCTACTTACCTCAAGAGAAATCTGGCCAGCGAGGAATATTGAAGTCCATCTTCTCAGGGAGGGGACAGAAGACGCCACAGCCAGTTCCTATAGTGGATCTTTGACTCAGAGAGTTTCATGAGACACTAGGTGCACAGCGCCGCAAGGTCAGTGGACTGAGGAAAGGCCGGCCCCGACCCATCGCGCATCGTAGCGGTGCAGGCTTGGTACAGAACGCTGTCGCACTGGTCCCGGTTCAGGCATCCGGAACGAGTGCCAGGCGGAAGATAGGCCCGGAGGAGCCAATCCGCGAGCGTCGCCTTCTTCCAGTCGCGGAACTGCAGGCACCGCTCAACGTCGTCGAGCGTGAGCCTCTCGACGTAGCCGTCTGCCCAGGCGGCACCCTCCAAAAGCGCCTTCGTCATGCCTAGCGCACGCGAACAGCGCCATGACGAGCAACTCGGGATAGCAGCCCAGCTTGCGAAGAAGAGCGACGACCTCGATGGCTTCCGCCGCGCTTATGTGGGTCCGGAAAAAGCTCGTGTCGAACTGCTTGTCCCAGACGTTCTGTGGGTTAAACACTGCGTTGAGCCCTACGAGTCCCAAGTTCAAAAGACTCACCACGTTCGAATTTCGACAGCTTGTCGTACATCATGATCACTCACGCCCTCGGTCGCGGGCAGAACGTTCAAATAATATATAGCGATAAGACGACACGACACGAGCGGCGAACGAGGCACTACAAGGAGAGGCGCAAGCGGACCGTGTGCACTCATCCATCGGCTATATGCAGCGGGGGCGGAGACTTGAATGGCGGAGGGCATGTATGAATGAGACGGGGGACATAACAGTGAGAGAGGGTAAAGACGAGAGGCGAATGCAACGAAACGAGAGGGAGAGCCGTGAACGCGATGCAGATTCAGACGGAACTTGAAAGACACAAAAAAAACTGAGAGACTTGGGGTGGTGGACATGACACTAGTTTATATAGCGGGCGCGCGGGCTGTACATGTACGACTGGAGAAGGCCAGTAAGGAATAGCTTGTAACGACGAGTAAAGTATATAGACAGTGAAGGACATATGTACGAGAGTGCGAGTTATGGCGTATGGCGACGGAGGCGCGAAAAAGGTGGCGCATGGGCGATAGAGAAGGGGTGATAGGTCGAAGGGTGAGGATTGAGAGAGAGAGGGGAGAGAGAGGGACGGGCGCGCACGAGAACGAAGGGGGNTAATAACGACAGACGTGTATATGCTTACGCGAACTGTCCGTGGCGTGGTGGTCGAGGTCGAGATAATGGGTTAAGTTACATAAGTACATATTAACCTGTAAGAGAGACAGGGGTCAGGGGCTTTGTCCCTCAAGAATGCAGGCGCGAAACGCGGACGCAGCGAGAGGGGCACACACTCACAGGGTACGCATACTTTTCGCGCTAGTGCACAACAGTACTGTGGTGGAAGCTCAGCAGCAGCAGCGCGTCCTCCATCTTCACGCCCGTCTCCAGCGTCGGCATCGGCGCGGGCATCATCATCTTCTCATGCTCGTACTGCGCGTACTCGAGCGGATACCGCGCGAGCGACGCCTTCGCCTCCCGCGCGTGCGGNTGCGGCAGCGGCAGCGCGAGGCTCGACGTCGACGCGACCGCAGACGGCGGCGGGGACGACGAGGGCGAGGGCGTGACGGCCTCCTGTAATGTGTCCTCGTCGCTGCCCATGTCGGAATGCGAGCGAGAGAGCGCGCTACGCGCGTACGGTCCCCGCGAATGCGGGTGGTGGAAGTGCGGCCGCTCCTCCGCCGTCTCGATCTTTACGTACTCGACGCTCGACGAAGACGCGACCCCGGGGGTCGCCGTGCGCGAGACGCTCGAGTACGTGCGGTCGTCGTCCATGTCCATGCTATCGCCGTCATCGTCGAGCTCGCCTTCCTCGGCGCTCGCGCTGCCGTTCTGGCGCGCGCGCTTGCGGTCCGACTGCCTGAGGTTCCGGAACCAGTTCGTGACCTTGTTCACGTCCATGCCTATCTCAGCCGCTAGCATCTGGCGATCCTCGATCGAGGGCGTCTTCGTACGATGGAAGAGCTTCTTCAACGCGTCGAGTTGCCACGGCTCGGGACGCGTGCGCCGGGGCCTGCGGTGGTCGAGAGAACGGTCCGCAGGTGCATGGTAGGGAGATGCGCGAGGGGATGACGGACGACTGCTGCTGCTAGGTGCTGCGCTGGGAGAACGACGCGCGCGAGGGGGATGAAGTAGAGCAGATAATGAAGGGTGAGATGTCGGAGGCGGAACTGCGCCCGCAAGGGACGGGTGCGCGGCACCCGACGAGGGCGGTAATAGCGATGGCGTAAAGCCGCGCGAGGGAGCAGAGTCGTGCGCGGCGGCCTTGGCGGCAGCAGCCTCTTCGCGCTTTTTGGCGATGCTGCGTTGGTTCTGGAACCAGTTCGTGACGCTCTGATAGCGCCTATCAGTGCGCAGATGGAGGTGAGGCCAAACGGAGAGAGGGGCGGGCGGGGAATGAAAGAGGAAGGATGAAGTGATGGGAATTTGTCCGAGGCGGAGTGCGGAGGATGATCAAGGAACGCCCAAGAAGGAAAACAAGGTCAATCAGCGTCCGAGTTGCTATTAACGGCATCGTATGACAACGGTCATGTTGGACTCACATTCCGATCTTGTCCCCCAGTGCTTCCCGCTCCTCCTTGGTGGGGTGTGGCTTGAGTTCGTAAAGCTTTTTCAGCTCCTCCGTCTGCGCGGCGGTAGGGCGGGAGCGGGCTTTGCGGGGCATGTTGATTGCGGGCTCGCCTTCAAACAAATGTTCGTGCTGGGGATTGCCGGCGTAGAAGAGGGTATGTTGCTGTGGTGTGTGCGCACCGCTCGGGAGCTGATGTGACAATGGGTGATAATGCTCGTCCTCCGAGTAGTCGTCGTAGTCGGGCTGATGCTGGGGATGCGAGTGCGGCGTCGGTGCAGGGGGAGCCGAAACGGAGGCAATGAGGGCAGATATAGGAGGGAGTTCGCATTGAGTGAGGGGCGCTTTGTGTCGCTTCTTTGACGAGGCACGTTTATTTTGAAACCAAGAGTTGACCGTCTTTGTCTCCCTGCATAATTGACCACAGCAGCCGCAATGAGCGGCGTGCTAGAGAGACGGACGATGGAGAGAAGACGTACATTCCAAGCCTGTGCGCCAACGCTGTCCGTTCCTCGAGCGACGGGTGCTCGTTCTTCTCGTAGAGCTCGTTGAGTGCTGCGAGCTGGGAGGCTGAATGGCGGTGACGGGGCTTCTTCTGCTGGTCGGACTTGTTTGCATCCTTGGGGGCTAGAAGCTTTGAGGAAGCCCCGACGGGCGGGGCGTCCCAGCTTTGGAGGGAGGGATGCATGGCGGAGGGGGGCGGGGGAGATGGTGGGGGACGGAGGGAAGGACAGAGGGGGGGACCGGAGGGGATACTGGAAAATTAAGGAGAGCTTATAGACTAAGGCTAAGGAGACTGGCAGTGGGCAGTGGGAGCGGTGACATGTCTCACGGCTCATGGACGCACGCACTCGAGAATCGAAATCCGTCATCATCTCCTCCAAATGGCCGATGTCGGCCGGCTCCAATGATCTCCCCGCCCTCCCAGCCTTTTTTGCCTCTCTCCCATTCGTCCGCCCTCGCCAACACATATATTCCACGTCTGCTACTACACACGACTGCGCTACAGGACATGGCACGACCGCAGCGTGCATAGGGCTGGGAAGCGGGAAAGAAGACGGAAAAGGCAAGGGGGTGTAAATGCAAGTGACAGATGATATGGGAGGAGAGCTGTGCCTGTGAGTTCACTTCTCTCGATTCCTCTCCACGTGCGCTTGATGACTACCAACTCGGTATAATCGGCCGTTTATGGGCGCCAATTTATAGCACTTTTACATCTTCCCGTCCCTCTCTGTCCAATCCAGGGCCCTCCTTCTCTGGATCGCCCCCACCATACCTCAGCTCTCTCGACTGCCGGTCCCTCCCTTTCCGTTCCCCCGGCAGAACCTGCTGTCGCGCCGCCTCACACACGATCTCCGTCTGCATTCCTATACAGCTGTGCTCTTCCTGCGCCTCGCCCCGACCTGTCCCGAGCGGAAGAGAAAATCTCGAACCGCACGACGGAGGCCGGACAGCCTGGGGACGAGTGCCGGCAGCTGCAGCCTCCAGAGCGCCTGACTCTGCAGGGGGTCTGGCTGTTGCGACGGCCGGTGATTGGCTGGAGGGCGGCTGAGGCAGCAGCAACAAGACATACACACGCGCGCGTGTGTGGGTGTGCCACATGCAGCAGCAGCAGAACAGACTCGGAACTCCAAACAGCTGCTATGGATCTCGATTAGTTTGTGATATGATATGATAGCCTTGCGCGCGAGACGCCCACGGGCCAGACGCTGGAATCCATGTGTTTCCAAATCCTTCCACCTCGACCGTGCCCATCGTCGGTCATGACGCCGCCACCGCGTCATCCCAGTCCAGGCCTTGCTAGCTTATTGCTCCACAACGCCTGCTTGTGATCCTCCTTGCGCTAAATCCCTATCGCTCTTCCAACCTGAACTGGAACGACAGCGCACATTCGCGTGATCATCGGACGACCCATGCACGCTCCCTGTCTCGCCACCATCTTCAATTCCAGATATCTGTCAGCCAGGGTTATGGCTTTATGAGTTTGGCGGTGCCCGATGCAGTGCACATCACGGCCCTTCCTGCGCACATCGTGCAATGTACACGCACACATATTGATGAAATTGACAGCCGTATCCATGTCTAGCTTGTCGTATTATACTTACACATACAGTACTAGATCCGCCTTCTGATCGATAAATACTCCCGTCCCCTACTCGACGACGCTCGACGCTCGAGCTACGGCAGCGGACGCACGGACAGCCGTCCACCGGAGCGCGCATCCCCTGTTCATCCACGTACAACCATGGCCATAGGGATGGCTGCAGTAGTGGCCAGCGCCCGTCGCCCCTTCGTAATCAGCTCTCCGCGTCCACGTCCGCGTCCGAGTCCGGCTTCTTTTCTTGGCCCTCTTCGCCGATGTTCTTTATCCATGCGCCGATAGCGCCCCTGTCGCCGCAGGCGGCCCAATCAGTCAGCGACGCCCTTACTCAATCGTTACAAAAAAACGCGGATCCCGACAGCGCGCGCGCGTGCGCGAGCCGCCCCGGCCCCTCGACCTCGCGCTGGACTTGGACTTGGTAGAGTAAGAGTAAGAAAAGAAGAGACTCACAGGAACCCTTCGTGCCGGAGGAACAGCGCGCGCTTCGTGCCCTTGCTCCAGAACCGGATGGCGTACGAGAGCGTGCTGATCGTCGCCGCATGACCTGTTTGGGGCCCCACCCGTCTCAATCATCAGCACCGAGCTGTGTCACAATACACCGACCGGCGAAGCCGAGCGCGCGGGCCACGGCGGGGGATTGGCCCCGTTTTGAGTCGCAGGAGAAGTCGCAGAAGAGTGGGTGTTCTTCTATGGGCTCGGCTCGGGTGTAGACGAGCTTGTCGCCCCGACTTCTCTTGCGCCGTAAACGGGATAATCCTTCCCGTCGTGGGCCCGTCCGTACAGCACGAACGTACGCACGAACAGACGAACGAGCGAGCGCGGACGGGCGGGTGGACGGACGCCTGTCGCGCGATGTATGACGTACCTCGAATAAAATACCCTCCAAAGTATATCCGGTCTAGGTTGTACTTCTCCGCGTTCATGTACCTGCAACAGCACGCCCCCGCCGATCGAGCGAGCGTAAATCAGCGTGTCCCATTATAGATTAAGTCCCGCGCGTAGCAGATCGCCAAGGCACGCTAATAAGTGAACCAGCCAGCCAGCCACCCTCCCTTCCCTCGGGGAGAACGCGAACGAACGCGAGCGAAGGGTGGCTGACGCGCGCACGGGCAAACCGGCGAACGGGACGGGGGGCGAATGGGGGAAAGCGAAAAGCGGACGTACGCAATCTGGCCGATGTTGTTCGATATCGCGTACAGCAGGCTCTTGCTGATGTCCTCGGGCGAGAACGTGCCGCGCTTCCCGCCCTGCTTCTTGAACACCTTGCCAAACGTGCTCGCGATCATTGTCGACTTGAGCCCGAGCTTGCTGTAGTCCGAGCCGTAGATGTCGCCCACGAGCATGTCCACCGTCTCGTTGTTGCCCTTTTCGGAGAGCGCGAGCATCTCTGCGGGTCGTGCACCGTGCGCGTAAGGCCAAGAGTCTGGGTGAACGAAGATGTGTGCACGCACCGTCGAACGTCGTCGCAGGCGTCAATAGGCTCAGCAAACCCCACAGCGTGCCCCCGCCCAAACTCGTCCCGCTCACACGCTCGTACGACCCGTCCTCGTCGACCTTGACGATCGACACGCCCGAGCCGATGTTCACGAGCAGGCACGGCAGCTGCGGGACGGGGTCCTGCACGAACGACACCGCGTACTTGGGCGGGTCCGGGCTCGGGCGCTCGAGCTGGTGCTGCGCGGGGTGCGAGACGGAGTGGATGAGCTCGTCCGAGAAGTAGTAGACCTCGTCCGGGATGAGCGTGATGAACTTGAGGCCCTCGATGAGGCACGCCATCTCGTCCTCGCGGTGCACCTCGACCTGCAGCTCGCGCGCGAGCACGTCGTAGAACCGGTGCGCGCCCCCGCCCGTCGCGATCACCTTCACGCCGCGCCGCATCTCCTCGAGCGGGACGCCGTTCACCTCGGCGGACCGCTCGATCAGCGTGCGGATGAACGCGAGGCACTCGTCGATGTGCTCTGTCTCGAACCGCTCGAAGTTGAGCGAGCCCCCGGGGAAGTGCTGGACGGACGCGCGCCGCAGGAGCGAGTCGTGCAGCAGGCTGTGGTTCACGGAGTCCGGTCGGAGCGACGCTGTCGCTGTGCCGTTCAGCGTCGAGCTTGCGGATGCCGCCGTTGAGTCTGCTCTTGATGTATGCGAAGGTATCTCGAGATAGCTGCTATGACCATTACTCTGTTCGAGGACGGCTGGTGTGAGTGCGCCCCTCGGATGACCGTTGAGCTTCGCAGAAGGTGGTGGTGAGGAAATAGGGCTCTCCCTGGTCGGGGAAGACGACAATGGGGTGGAGATATCGCTCGGACTTGATCCGCGCGTTGCGATTTGTGAGGGCGACGACGGCGGGTTTGTCGACCGCGTAAAGTAGATGACCTTCGCTAACGAGCCTCCGATCTGGCGGCGGGCACGCTTGAGCTACGGTACGTGCAGCAAGGGGGAAGCACTCACGTCGACGGCGATGTGGGACACGGGCTCGATGTAGTTGGGGAAGTAGATACCACGGCTGTCGCGCGTCTGGTGGTGGTCGCGCGCAAGGCGAACAAGGCATGTGAGCAGGGTGTGCGTGTGTGTGCCGCGGAGAGCAAATGGGCAGTGGACAAGACAAAGGGGCGCAGCGCGGATCGCGAGAAGCTGGGAAGACTGCTGCCCGCTCTATGCAATGCGGACGTGCGGACGTACCTCGGGCGACTCCTCATCGAGTATCATGGCTCCTCTCGTATCGACCTGGATGGTCTTCGCGGTGGGCAATGACGGACCTGCGGCCGGCATGGTGGTATGCTCCTAACGAAGACGGTGGTCGTGTGTACGGCGTGGTTTTTGTGAAGGTGAGTGTATACGTGTCCCGCTTATGGCCTGCACAGACAAGCACCCCAAGACAAGTACGCGGAGGTATATAGGGCGGCTGGGGTGTGGTTTAGGTCAGGACCCGAGTAGCCGAAGGATGTGGTATAGTTGCCGATGTAAGCGGCCCAACAGACAGAAATATTGGAGGATCTGCAGACGGCGTCGAGCGGGTGGACTGAGGGCAGCAGCGGGGATAGGACGTGGGACGTAGTAGAGAAAGCGCGATGAAGTTGAAGGGTGGCCGGAGATGGTACGACTGGGGGATTTGGGGCGTCCGAGGGCGAGTCGCACAAGACGGTGCCCCGCATCCGTCGGGAGTCGCTGCCAGTCGGCCCACTCCGATCGCGGAACCTACGCACGGAGACGCGCTCGCTCTCTCCGCTGACAATGCCATCTCTTCCTCCTTACCACCACCATCGCCACCAATGGACGAGCGATCCTCATAGTAATTACCCCGCATACACGCACGCGGAACCGTGCCTTCCGTCAGCCAATGCCCATCTGAGCGTTCCGACACAGACGTGGGCGCCGCGCTGTCCGATTTCCATGCCCCTTGCTCTTTTGCGCCATATATTCACAGCATGCTAGGCACATTGGTTCAAGCTGCAGGACGCGGGCCCAGATGACCCATGTCGGCCTATGCTCCGAGTCTTGACTGTGACAATTGACCACAGGCTTGGGGACATCCGGTTTCGGTCAAGTTGAAGCCGAAGATAGGAGGTGGCTCGGATGAATATCCTCACTGGAAGCTATCGTGAACTAACGCAAGTACACAGAGTGCATATCGATATCCAAATCGAAGTACGGCATTCACACTGAAGATGCAGGTGCACAGTCTGATTGCTACATGCTACAGAGTCCGGCGTAGTCTGCTCATATATGTAGCAGATCTAGATTTGAATACCTGGACGAACCAACGACGAGCCGAGACCGCAAAGTGAGTGATATCTAGGCTGCAGTCGCATCGCTTATACACCTTGAATCTTATAGTGCACAGCCAATGCACAGATACCTGCAGCTTCTTCAAAACCGGTTGATTGCTCGGGAGGGTCTGGCCCTTTGGTAAGCATACAATGACCCGGTTCTCAAACCATTCCATGGGCGTCGCACCTGAACGTGAACACGGCGGCGAGGTCCGTGCGTCGATGATGAACTTGACAACAACATGGTCTGAGTACGCAGTTTGGCAGGTAGGTGAGGCCAATACGATCAATGGTTTCCGAGTCCCGCTCCATAACTCCTTGTGGCCTGCGGTAGACGTTGGACGCCGTCAACTCGTCAACGTTCGCGCTTGTCTGACTCAATGCACACTGTAGCTACTGAAGAATATTCTAGGTCAACTGACCCTCCAATTTCTCTGTCGCACAGTATTCGACGCAGCGCGCTTGAATTATCTCACGGGCAGCGTATGGGTCGATCGTCCCGCCCGCTTGATAGCGCACGTGAGGCTCGAAGATTCCAAAGGTATGTACCCGGTCCGTCCGTTCCAGTACTTCTGCGTTCACTCGTATAATTCTTCCCACAATGACTGCAACATTACCGCAGCTGCAGTGGCTGCAGTGGCAGTACCTTCTGTCCAAGTAAGATCAAATCGCACTCCGCACTGTTGACTGTTGCCATGCTCGTGAACAGTACATCGGTCATGGCCAAGCAATCTCCCCAAACCAACGATACGCCTAGTGCTAATGATGTCGCTCGTGTCGGCTGGGCTGTCATAAAAGATCTTTTGGCCTGCGACAACGACTATTGGCTCAGCGACGGCAACATTGTTCTTATAGCCAAAAATCACCATGTCCTCTCGCGTCGTGTGGGCTTTCAAGTCCATCGGAGCGTCCTCGCTCGTCAATCGAATGTACTGAAGGAGTTGCTTGGCGATGGTGGAGCTCCTGAAGACCCGGGATTGGAGACCGACCAGTATTGTCCTGTCGTGCGTATGTCCGACTCGTACCATGATCTGAAGATCCTGCTACGCGTTCTGTACGATGGTTCAACGTGAGTATGCCGATGCGCTCCCCTCATTTGGAGGTGAGATGTGGGTCGCTGACTTAGTCTTATTCCTTCAGCTATCCTCCATCGGGTGAAGTGATGCTCACCAGTGAAGCCGTGGCACTCGTCCGGCTGGGACACAAATATGAAATCAACTCTGCTCTCAGCCTAGGGCTCAGACATCTCAGCGCGGTGTTTCACCCCAAGGACGTATGGAAGACCGTGTCGCTCGAAGAGAATGACTTCCGTTTCGCCCTGAGCGGCGAAGACGCCATCGAGGCTGCCGTTCTCTTCCGCGAAATCGACAACGTCCAATTTCTCGCCACAGCACTGTTCTATTGCAGCGAGCTCAGCTTCAGCCAACTGCTGAGGGGCATCACACGGGCGGATGGGTACACGGAGAAGCTCCCGCTCGAAGACATGGAGCGCTGCCTGCAGTTCCGGGAGTGGAGGAAGCTGATCCTGGCGGACTTCCTCGGGCGGACGTGCTCTGGCATGCCCAATCGCCCCCCATGTTGTGCCCGGACACACTGCAACGAGTCCTTAATCCAGACGTTGAGGAACGACTTCAGCCGCATGCCCGACAGGCCCGAACCAACCTACTTGCGCACTCTCCAGGCATGCGTCCAGTGCTCCGCGTGGTTCGTCCAGCGCGTAGCTGCCTACAAGCGTTGGGTGTGGGACCACCTGCCACAGAGGATGGACTTGAAGGTAGCTGATTGGAAGAGTTCCTACCGAGCCGAGTGAGGTTGTCCACTCTACCCCGCCAAGTTGCCCCATAGCTGCTGCGTCGGGATCTGCTGGGATGGACCGGGGTGCGTATTCTGATTGTGCCTATGTATGGGAATGGTATGTCCTCCGTTCACGACGTTTCCCGCCAGGGTTTGCACAGATGGTATATGTATTTGTAGGTTCCGCGTGTGCCGGGTATTCAATCCGAAAATATGTAGATCCGGTTACTTTCTTCGACGATTGTGCTCACTTGTGCTCATCCTCAGGCTATCTTGTAGGCTCGGTCTGATGCTTCGGCAGCACCGGCGACCTGTGCAGGGCTCCGATGCCCATATTGACTCACGATGACATTGAGTTCAGAAGAACGCGTAGCCGTATATAGCAGCCAGTAGCTGGCTACCGCAGCACCAAACACTCAACTTATCATATAGGAGGACGTGCACCCGCTGCGTCTGGCGATCAAGCGCATCCATGGCTGGCTCATCACAACAGACAAACGCAGAGTCCGACGACGCCATACAACGTGATGGCGACTACTGGTTCGACGACGGAAACCTCATCCTCACTGCCAAAAATCACGACGTCGGTGCACATCCCAAGAAATTCCGCATCCACATAGGTATCCTAGCGCGCCATTCACGGACCTTCAAAGGGTTCAACGAGGAGGCCTTTCAATTTGCAAGCCCAGACTCGGACCGGGAGGAGGCGAGCACGACCTCGGAGCGCTGTCCCCTGGTACGTTTGGACGCATCTTACCATGACGTCAAGGCCATGCTTCGCGCGATATATGATAGTCCGACGTGAGTGGATCCAGATACACTATTAAAGGCTGGTTTTGGGAATGAAGCGCAGGCACTCACTCAACGTCCTAGTCGTACCATTTCAGATGCGCCCATTCCCTTCAGCGAAGCGGCRRCCCTCACGCGACTCGGGCGCSAGTWTGGAATCGAATCTATCATGATGCTCGGGCTACAGAGCCTCAATGCGACCTTCAATGCCCAAGCAGTRTGGACTTGGCACTCAGTCAARCAAAAGGGCCGCTGTACACCGGTACCTGCGCTCAGCACAGAGTGCATTGAAGCCGCCAACCTATTCCGCATCATCGGCTGCTCCCGCCTGCGTATCACGGCACTGTACGCCTGCTCTGCGATCGACCCGATACATCTTGCCATCGGTGTCGTGCGTGCGGACGGTTTCGTGGAGAAATTGCCCCCAGAGGATCTGGTGCGGTGTCTAAGGCTCCGCGCTTGCATGGACGCGCACGTGACGGAGCACATTATGGATATTTTGGCSTTGCCGCCGCGCCAGGGCTGCGAGCAGCCATACGMCTGCAACGAGTGCGTTCGACAGAGCAAGCCACTCCACATCGCTCGCCCATCCTCCGTGCATAACAAGACTCTGCATTGGGGGTTCGGACCAATATTCCCGGRCTGGACGAAGGCGGCGCTATGCAAGGTCTGCCGTGCATTCCTTGCCAAACRCGACCTGGCGTTCAGGGAGATGTTGTGGCACATTCTCCCCAKRATGCTAGATCTGCCCGGACYGGAGGGCTGGAAGAACTATCCCTGARGTAACGTGTTCCGACCACTTTSGCTATTCCGGCTCACGCATGAATCAACACAACTCATCCCCGCATCCGCTCCTGTTAGGTACTAAAGCCAAGGGCCTGGAGACCGTGACGATTGCCTATGACCCACGCTGATAGTACTTGTTATGCTATGCTCATGCTCCGTCGCTCTCGTTCTCAACGCCATGTACTGTCACCGTTCACCGTCCACAATCAAAGAACGTGATCGATACAACCACATAAGAATGGAAGAACGATATATTCAGCAATGCAATCAGTCACCGACCGCGAAGATCACCGTGACGAAGACGGCTTATTGCTTCGAGAGCCATTCACACCACACCGTCGCTTCACGTATACGACGTTCCGAGTCTGGCAGCATCTGCGAAGTGCCTAGRCRGCCAGGGTCCGGTATCGAAGAATGGCCACATACAGATATGTCAAGATAGAGTTCAGTCGCATAGTGCAGCACTAATAACTGTCCGGGGTGCCCGGTGTAAGGCCGCACGCGCACCYACGTCCACGSAGGTGCACTGGTACTGCCAGTACTACCAATCGCTCCTAAATGGCACCCCAGTCTCCGCAACAGACAAACGCAGACTGCGACTCTGATGCCATACAACGCGACGGCGACTACTGGTTCGACGACGGGAACCTCGTTCTTATCGCCAGGAATCACGACGCGGCGGCGCGTTCCAAGGCGTTTCGCATTCATATAGGCGTCCTAGCTCGCCACTCGCAGGCCTTCAAAGACTTGTTCAGCGGAGAGCTCCTCCCTCAACCAACGACCTCAGATGATGCGGATACGGTACTGGACGGGTGTCCCAGCGTGCGCATGTCCGACTCGTACCATGATCTCAAGGCCTTACTTCGMGCGCTGTACGATAGCCCGACGTGAGTAGATCATCCATATTCACGCCTAAACKCTTATCAGGTCGATTAAGCAYAAACACTGACCTACCATCGTAGYCGTTCCTCTCCAGARGAGCCCATCCCCTTCAGCGAAGCCGCGGCACTCGTGCGGCTCGGGCACAAGTACGACATAGGCCCTCTCCTCAGCCTAGGSCTCAAGAGCCTCAGCGCGACCTTCAGCACAACAGCAGTCTGGGGCTGGCACTCCGCCGCCGACTCGAAGAGCCACTTCACCCCCGTGCGGTCGCTCAGCAAAGAATGCGTCGAGGCTGCCAATCTCTTCCGCATCACCGGCAACCGCCGCCTGCTCGTCACCGCGCTGTACGCCTGCTCTGCGATCGACAAGGCGTCTCTCACGAGCGGGGTGCTGCGCGCGGACGGTGCYCTGGAGGTRCTCCCTCCCGACGACCTGCAGCGGTGCTGGGAGCTCCGTGCGTGCATGGACGCGCGGYTGACGGAGTACATCATGGACACCTTGACTCTACCTTCGCGCCAGGACTGCACACAGCCCAAGGTCTGCAACAAATGCGTCCGACAGAGCAGACCCCTTCGTGTCGCCAATCGGACMCCMGTGTACCACAARGCGCTGCATGGGGGGTTCGGGCCGATCTTCCCTAACTGGTCGACGACTCTGCCGCTCTGCTCGCATTGTCGCGCGGTCCTTGGCAAGCGCGAGCTSTYGTTCAGGAGGGAGCTGTGGCACTCCCTCCCCGCGATGTTAGGGCTGCCCGTCAAGGACTGGCAGGACAATCCCTGAGGTAATGCNTRCACNTRGCMRMTASWYYAGCWNNTANTNNGCTNNCNNAGRATCGTGTATGAATCGCCATCACTCACCATCGCTGCCGTAGTCCCGATGATTCTCTACTGGACATTTGATCGATACGTACCGTGTCATACATACTCACAGTTCCATGTACCGTTCGACACTTACTGGTATATATAGCWTAACGCCTCATTTCATCCRACGCTGTTCGTAGCGCAATGTATTGCTGTCCACAGTAAGAACAAAAACCGCTTCCACCGTACAGACACGAAAGAATAACATATCGACAACGGCACGCACAARTCAGCCCCCAATCGCCGAGATGACGAGGTCCGCAGCGGCCTGCTGCTCTGCCCGGACCCCGACCTCGAGCGTGACGCCCTGCGCCTTCGAGTACGTCATGCGACACCGGACGAGCACCTTCCCGCCRCCCCCTGCGACAAGACCGGAGAGCTGTAATGTGTGCACCGTGGGCGATTGCGGATCCTCCGTGCCGCCGAGGGGCTGCATATTGAGGATCTCGATGACSGAGTTGCACGCCGCTATACATACRGCGATACGTGATCAATGACGTCTTCTTCCCTCCTGACATGAGATGCGAGATGCAARKRAGCGTACCTTTGAGCGACTCCATTGCGGGCAGGGAGAAMGTTTCTGTGACGGAGACACCGCCGCGCATRCGGTCCCATTCCGACGCGAAAGTGACATAGCTCGGGACAATGTAGTCCGCCGCGGCGAGYTCCGTCTCCTCGAGCTGGTACTCGTCCTCGTAGCCYTCCTCCTCGGGCTCGCCCGTGGAGGGATCGAGCTCCTTGCTGACGAACTTGAGGATRCAYTGGAAGGACGCCTGCACGTACTCCTCGGGGCTCTCGCGYGTGAATGACACGTACACGATCCCGGGCGAYGTCGCGGAGGTGAGAGTGGGAACGGGGATGATGAAGTCTTCTGTGAGCCCRGATTCGGCTTGGGGTTGCATGATGACGGARACTTGYTCCAGCACGGTGTCGGGAATTGTGTTCGACACATTGAACTAGAGCATTGTCAGACCTCTCGTMTNAATATRCTMTTGTGATAGCAACGTTACCTGGAAGACAATGTGCTCCTTGAAGATGTGCTTCACGACCGAGACCTGGTATTCTGTCTCGCTCTCCGTGAGCGGTGAAGGCTTGGARCTGCTGCTGAGCACAGGGCCGTATGAAGCAAGCTCGGGGNACCTCCGCAAGCTGCTGAGCATAGTTCGACTGCGTCTCTGCTGCTGAGGGTGGTGGCGGTGTGGCAGCCTTGGATGTTGAAGGCACACCGAGGGTCTCGAGCGTCGAAGGACCTAGTGTGTGGACGACAGTGTGAGAGACGTAAGAGGATTCTGTGATGGCGGCAATGCTTACGAGCACTCTCTTTCGCYGCTTGCTCCTTGCTGATCTTGGGTATAGACGAAACATCRAGAGGTTCCTCGAGAGAATCAGGGTCGCTCAGATATGATACCAATTTTGACTCGAGGGCAGACAGGGAGTAGATGGATTCTGCACGAACTCAGATAAGCGATCCAGGCTGCCAATCGCTGAGCTTACCCTCTTTGATRTAGGGCTGGATGAGCGGAGGCTCCTCGTAGACCTTGAGGTACATCGCGGCGCGGTCACGGACCTCGTCATCGACGTCATCGAGGCACCTGTTGTCYRTGAGACAAGCCCAACCACTCGACGCGTGCTGCATACCTGTTGAGAAGAACGTTGACGCTCTTGCCCAGCTTCGCGTCGATGTTGTTCAGACCGAACTTGGCGAGCGCCGCAACGGCCGCCGCACGGACAGTCGCATTCTCAAGCACGACACGGTTGTAGATGAAGCGGATGTACTTCGTGGGGTGGGGCGCCTTCGGGCCCTCGACGCCCAAGAGGTGCAAGATGCGCACGGACAGYTTCGTGAATTCGCAGTCCTCGATGAACTCGCACAGGTGCGAGAGCGCCTGCTCCTTGCAGTCCGCGATGAACTTGATCATGTCGAAGATCGCCTCCACGACCGCGCGCTTGAAGTCGTACCCGCCCTCGTCGCGCAGCACCCCAGAGAGGAATGCGAGCATCGACTCGTGCTTCGCGGGGAACTTGAGGCAGAGGGAGCGGATTGCGTCGACGATGATCACCTTGAACTCGTCGCTGATCTCGCTCATGAAGCCGCTGATCTGCTTCATGAGRCGGTCGACCGAGGCTTCGTTGCCCGTCTTGAGCAGAGTTGTGATAGCGTAGGTGGCCACGCTGCGGTTAGGGTCCGAGATGAGGTTCTCCAGATCGATATTGCAGGCCGCAACACTCGAGGGGTGTGTGACCGCAAGCGATGCAAGAGTACGGGTGGCGGCAAATTTGAGTGTCGATTTCGGCGAGGACAGGAACAATTGGAGGACTGTCGCAGACGTTCAGGGCGGCTCTTCAGGGTGCTAGAGAGAATACGTACCGGCAATCGAGCGTGTCAGTTGTTGAGGAGTAACATTCTTCATTTCACAGATGACGCGTGCAGCCTCCAGGTTGACCATGTCGCTCTTGTGGCGGAGCCATCCCTCGAGGAGATCAAGCATCTGCTTCTGGGTGCTGCACAGCTGTCAGAAATCACACACATACTACCTAGAATATATGGGATAACGCACTTCGGGTCCTCCTCCATGACCTTCGCAGCATACCGTATAAGCATACAAAGCGCCATCGGGCTCTTGAGCGTCGTGCCCGCGCCGGATCGYCCTCCACCCAGCTGCTGGATCATCTTCGTGACCGCCATGCGGTCCTGYTGRCGGATGAGGTACAGCAAACCGAGCGAGTGGTACTGCGTGATCGAGCTGACGGACGGGATGGGCTGGTAKCCCGCGTTCGCGCTCGAGGACGAGCTGCCCCAGCCGAGGTACCCGCCCGAGGACGCGCTCGCGCNGAAGAACGAGGACGAGGACGACTTGGAGTTGACCGCCTCCTGCGCCTCGTTCACCCACCGCTTCACGACGTCCTTGGCGTGCGGGAAGAGGTGGTACGCGGAGACGAGCGCCGCGGACGAGATGGACGGGTTCTTGTCGACGATCGCGGCYTTGAAGAAGCGTTCGACGCCTTGCGCCATCGACGGCTACAGYRYAMGCCCCGTCCTGAGCTGCATGGTCAGATGCGGGAGGATAACAGGGCGCACTCACGTCGATGATCCTGCATAGAGCGCGAATGGCGTTCGGCCGGTAGATGACCTCCGAGTTGGGCTGCATGTCCTTCATGATGCTGCTCGTGACCATGATCACGTCCTCCGCCGTCTCCGAGAGCTCCTTGATCGCTAGGTAGACCATCTGGCGGAGGGCACTCTAGAAACCGCAGAACGCTACGCGTGAGCYCTCTCCCTCTCGCGCGCCCTCGCACTCCAACACRAGCCRACAACAGAAGCACTCACGTCCTTGTGCTGGAACAGCTTCGTCGTCCCAAAGAACAGCGTCGTCGCCTCCTGTGTGCTGAACGTCTCGCCGACATAGAGGAGATACACRATGCGCGTGAGGAGGGCCCTGCACTTGCGCGGGCTGATGGGGGATTCGTTGAAGACGCGGGCCTCCTGGATGACGGTCGTCTTGTTGTTGTAGTAYGTGCTGAGGCCGCTCTCCTCGTCCTTTTTCGTTGCGAACGACATGGTGGGCGAGGCCGCGGGCGGGGAGGGGAGGAGGATTCGGGATCCAGCACGACGTGGAAGGTTGTGTCTCTACCCGGCGCCCACACATCATCGCAACTCACCGCCCCACGTGGCACTCACTGTAAGTACGATCTGCACTGCATAGTACACACTCCTTGTATGCACCTTCTGTCGAGTGCTTGCAATACATTCTCTGCAAATCCGCCCGGAAGTGACTGAACACCATACGAGCATCACAGAGCAACAGTCCAGCGTGCACAAGCAGACATTTATGCAACAACGTATATATGTATGATTTACTGGACCAACGACAACCTACATCAACGTAAAGACAGGCAAGAGCTCGAGACGGGAGAGGGGAAGAGGGGGATTGTACGACGAGTTCAACCGAGGCTACTGGGGAGGGGATATTGGGTTGGGATACGGGATGTGTGCACCTATACTGATCTGATCGTAAATAATACAACGCGTACCACGACAGCGCGCCTGGTCACCGCTACTGGCTCCATCTATACACCGCGTCTGCGCCCCCTACTGTCCGCTGTACAACCCCACCACCTCCACAACATACTCTGCCGCCGGCCAGCGGGGCGCACGTCGAGCAAGGAAGACGCCGCAGACTCGACCCGCGGCGTTCCCTCCACGACGGACGCGCTCCCACCAGACAGCACTGCGCACCACCGCCCCACCACCACCACCATCTCCGCTGCCACCTTCAACCACYACACCATCCACCCGGACCAGACGCGGCGCCCTCTCTCTTCCAGCTCGCCCTCGACGGGTCCCGATCGTTGTGAGGTCGGGCACCGAAGAGGTGGAGGAGAGAGGACACAGAGRTCCAGCAACGTGACGAGGGCAAGATACGGACGTGAGACACGAGACGGAGACGTGGAGAGGACAATGTTGAGAACCAGGAGAAGGGGGGGATGAGGAGAGRAATAATGGAACGTATTAACGAGAGGACGGGCGCACGAAGCGCGTGTAAGTCGCAGGCGGGGRAATTACGGAAACAACGGCGCCGTGGNGGAAGGGAGGAGAGAGGAATATGTACAACCGAGAACGTGAGTCGAGTGGAAGACGTGATGATGCGTGCAATATGAGAAGTTGTATAGAGTCATGACGAGGAGGGGCGAGGGCATTGCATCACGGAGTACGGCGCGAGAGGGTGACGTATGTGGGCGAGGGGAACGAGGCGGCCTTCCACGGGCGGACCATACGCATGCGCAGGTCGGCTGGGGAAGGCGTGAAAGGAAAAAGCGTCCGTACTAGAAAGAAGGAACCTGGCATTTGAACGACGCGTATTGGGTGCTCGAGCTTGACGATTGCACCCCGTTCGTGGATCGAGGGTAGTGTGAGAGTCTGTACCAGGCGACGAGGGGAGGAAGGGAGGACCATTCTTGTCCTTGAGCGAGCGAGTGTTCCCATCGGACGGGTTGATCGATGAGATACGATGCCCGCGCATCCGTCCAGCTCTTCATCCGCACGTCTTGCTCCCACGACGCGGACCCACCACCAGCGAACTATCCACTCGTTGCACCCAAACGAGCGACGCGACCGACCATAGACAATCCGACATCCAAGGCATCCTAACGATGGCGACGAACCTGAACCGAGCGCACTCTGCATCTACCCTCCGCCCCCCATGCTCGGTCGGACCTGGACGTGCTACACCGACGACTCCCCAGCCATGAGAGGGGAAGCCGTTTACCAGTGTTCATCACGTTGACGCATGGGACGCTGTTGGCCGACAGCACCGGCGGCGGCGGCAGCCTGCTGCTGTTGACGAGTGTGGGAGCGCAGCCTAGACCCAGTAAGTAAAAGTGGGGGCGAACCTTAGTTACGCCTGGAACTCACATCCTGTCGCTAACGCGGTGCTCCTCTTCTTCCTGGAGGACCTTGCGGCGGCCAGTGCCGGAGGCCTTGTTGCCAGACGAAGCGCCCTCGTCCATTGCACGCTGCATGCTCCAGTCGAAGACGTAGTCGTACTGGTAACCCTCGCGAACAAAGAGGTCACGGAAGAGCTTGCGGAGGTAAGAGTAGTCCGGCTTGTCGTCGAAGCGGAGCGCCCGGGTGTAGTTGAGGAAGATACCAAACTCGTTGGGGAAACCGCGGCACAGGAGGTCGGTGGGAGTGGTCATCTTCTTCTCCATGATCCGATCGTACTTCTGCTTCTTCGTCGCAGCCTTGAGACCCTGCCACGGGAGCGAGCCACGGAGGAAGTACATGAGTACGTAAGCGAGCGACTCAAGGTCATCTCGGCGAGCCTGCTCAACACCCAGATGGGTGTTGATCGAAGTGTAGCGCGCAGTACCCGTAAGGTTCTTGTTCTCCCTGTACGGGATGTGGAGATGGGTCTTGGGGTCGCGGTACTTCTTCGCGAGACCGAAATCGATGACGTTGACCTGGTTGCCCCGCTTACCAATGCCCATGAGGAAGTTGTCGGGCTTGATATCACGATGGATGAAGTTGCGAGAGTGGATGTACTCGATACGGGAGATCTACGTGTTTCGTGAGTAAGCCATACGAGATTAGAAACGTCGACACAACGAAAAGGCACGTACGAGCTGATCAGCCAAAAGGAGCACCGTCTTCAGACTGAACTTGCGGTGGCAGAAGTTGAAGAGATCTTCGAGGGACGGCCCAAGAAGATCAATGACCATCGCATTGTAGTCGCATTCCGTGCCAAACCAGCGGACAAAGGGCACGCCAACGCCACCAGCGAGGGTCTTGTAGACCTTGGACTCGTACTCGAGCTGAGGGTGCTTGGCTTTGACGGATTCAAGCTTGATGGCGACCTCCTCGCCGGAGATGATGTTGATCCCAAGGTAGATGTCACCTGCATAACGAAACAGTTCAGCGGCTTGCAGTGAGCAAGCAAGGTGGCGGGACGCACCAAAGGAGCCTGAACCAATCTTCTTGCCCAATCGGTACTTGCCTCCAACACGGAGATCGAGACGGTGGGAGGATGAATCGGCCATTGATGTTGAGATGAGGTAGGTTTCAGATGTTCTGGAGAATGTAGTGGGTCAGATTTCCAGCAGGAAAGGGAAAAGTATGAGGATGCTAGAGGATGTGAGGGGTGGGGNTGGGGGGTGGAAGAGGAAGAGTGACGATGGTCCGCGGCTGTTGAAAAGCAAATGTATCCTGGGAAGACCGAGCACAGCACCGGCGCAGTTGCCTGCTAAGCCAAGGGTTCCTAAATGTGCTCTTTGTATGCTAGGAGGCCTTGCAGAATGTTTACGTGCAGTGGCGTCCTCGGCTGGAGAACAAAGCCGGGTGGTGCGGCGACCGCGAGGCGACGACGGGAGGTGGAGGGATGGCTGATGGACTGGGGGGATGAATGAAGAGTACTTACGATAGGAGAAAACGTTGAGGGGGTGCGAGGGGGGTGTTGGGAGAGTGAGAGGGGGAGGAGAAGGGGGTTAAGAGAGAGAGGAGGGGGAGGAGGACAAGGGGAGGAGAGAAAGAACGGCGGTGGAGGGGAGGAGAGAGACGCTGCCCAGGTGGCGGACACAGCACCGTGGGAAGTTTACTCGACACACCCTGCACCACGCCACCTCCCAATAGGCGCCCGTGCCCATCGATCGCCCAGCGCTGAACAGAGCAGAACAGCAGCAACGANCCTCAGCCTCTCCTTCGTTTCCATCTCCATCCTCTCCCGTCTCCTCGCCATCCGTCTCTCCGTTCTCCGCCCTAGCTACGCCTTCTCTGCCACCAACAACAGCTGCTATAGTCTCCAACACAATAGCAGACAACGCACTTTGTTGTCCTTCCAGAAATATCCAGACTCGCCACATTCAAATATYACTCAACTTCGCCCTCCTCCGGCTCCTGTCCACACCCTCCCTCTCTCGCTGTCTGGCGCCCTTGGACCRTCCTCGGGCCTTCTAAGCTGCGCCCAGGCGGCATGCGGGGCACAACAGAGTCCGTCCTTCCGCCGGCCACGCCTTCCTTTCCTGCYTGCTTCTCGCCTGCCACCGGCCTGCTTCTCATCCCCCGACGGCGCGAATCTGTCCACGCCCAAGCGCTCCTGCTTGCTGCACTGCCCTCACGTCTCATTCCGGCTCTGTTTTATTTGGTGTACGTCCATATGCTCAATTACATCCCGTCAATTCTCCCCGTTATACCCGCCTCCTCCGCGGAGCTGTCCCCTGAAAGGTCAATCACTGTGCATACCATCACCCATCCTGCTCGCACAGTCGYTCACATGCCATATGCTGCGAACACACGAGGGTACTCTATCTTCCATGCCACACTGTTGTGGCCGGAGATGGGCAGTCGCCAGATCGCACGCGTGCACACAGCGATGCCATGTCTTTCAACGTCAAGCTGCAGTGGGGCTGCAACGTTTAAGTATGCTCGTTGGCAGGATGGAAGCCGGAAGATGTACGGAGTGTACGCACTATCGAGCACTCGCTGTACAACATCACCAAAGCCATCCAAATTGGCTCACCTGCCAACGAAGCCTGCGGCCACCACGACTGCCTTCTTGTCTCCACGAACATTCCGWCATACATGATGCGACCTTAAGTCCCTGCTTCCGAGGCTCGTCTCTAGTATTCCAAGTGRCTCTGAAACCAGACGATGTACAMGAAGTAYGYCARTGGCGGATTTTGGCAGGCACCTCRAAGATGCAGACTGCCAATACCCGCCGCTGCCAGTAAATGGAATCACGAYGCATGATATACAGCATGATGCTGAGCTCGGCGTGCTGCCACACCCGCTTGGGTGACCCATGCTRYATCGCGCTCAGCGTGYAMACTTGCMRAWCGTTYGAAAAGCAAGGCAATCAACGAMCGACGATAGCTGTATAWTCATAGTCCGAGCGGAGTTACGTTTACCGGTCTGCTTCTAGGTTCGTCTCAAYCCCCGCATACTGTAAYGAGGAAGAGTAGCGTATCGACTATYGAGTTCACACTAATGCTGGCTAAGTACAGTCCCCGACTCCACTAGTACNANNNTCTCCACGATCCATCTCCGCATGCAAGAAGCACAAACGCRGRACTTNAGAAGCMTTTCCAGAATYSCCGGCSTTCAMTTGTYTCGCGAGTCGC
>JAPEVG010000418.1:0-29679 GCA_029747595.1 Trametes cubensis
GGGGAGGGATCAGATGGCGATCGTTGGAGGGAGAGGGAGAGAGGGATGCCTCTAGTTGTCCCTCTCGCGCCTGAAGCACCTGCGGGGCACGAGGCTTGGAAGACAACAGACGGAGGAAAGAGACACGGGAAGAAGTGGAGGTGGGAGATGAACTCTGCCCGGTCCAGAAGTTTCACGCCCAGGACACAGACGCAGACGCAGCGGCAGATGCTCACCTCGCTCTCCCTTGGGCGTCTCCCGTCCAGCTGGCGTGTATTCCCTCCACGTGCTCCAATTATTCCCTATTCTGGATATCCTCGCCTGCCCTAAACCACGGCGTCTACGCTACCTCTCGTACCTCATTGTCCCTGGGCGTAGTCACTGCAGATTCCAGATTAACATTCTCGTCTTCCTCTCTTCTGCCATACCCCGCATCCAGCATACGTAGCTCCAACCCTGGACGCTCCTAGTAGGAGCTGATCAGCACCATCCGTCAATGCTGCACTTTGATCTCCCCGATCTGTGCACTCACCCTACAACTCTCTGACTCTCGGCGGCCGTGCCGGTCCTCGTGAGTCGTCCACCAGGCCCGGCCTCAGGCCTCACGCACCGTCCGCCCTATTCACGGGCGACTCGCCCGAGGTACACCTTCTGAGCGGCACGAATAGCACGGGCACGATTGTGTGAACCTTCGCCCGACTGCTGCCCGACGCGTCACGATGTCCCGCGCAGTATTGGCTCCAGCCGCATGCGCAGGGCTCCAATGACGATCTCAGGACGAGCCTCGACATTGTCGCGCGCCAGAAAGCATCTCGAATCCTCTCTCCAGTCCAGACACGTACCTTCCTGACATTCGACAGCTCCGAGATATCTTCGGCCTGCCTCGAGGCTAGTGTACGATATCCGAACTCCCGCTGGCCTTGGATCCTCGCCCTTCTGGGCTCCAGGATTCATCCCACGGGAGTCGTACCGTTGCCTTTACGGATCCTCCCAGAAAACATGCGGAAGCCGCCCGGCGTTGGGTAGATCACAAGGTAGACCAGTCACAGACTCGCAGTGAACTGTATAGATGCCGAGCTAGTTTCCAAGCCAGCAAACGCAAGTCGAGACCGGAGCTTAAGCGAGAGGCCGTCCTAACGAAGCCAGTCCAACACATAGCTGAGTTTCCAGAGCAATCAGATGTTCAGACGTAGTGTTCATAGCGAAGCAAGCGAAGAAGAGGTCGCCCGGAGATGAAGGACCAGACCGCAGCGAGTAGACCGTCAAGTGTGGTGCGACGCTCCCGCCAATGATCAGGTGGGAACGTACACGCAGCGCAGCTCAGGAATTGTATGCCATGGGGCTCTGATGACAACTGTCACATTACCTCAGTATATAGGCCATAGACGTGCCAATGACGATGGAACGCTCACCTTGCTATGGCGTTGGCCAGTGCGCACTATACTTGTACGCTGCCAGAGCATTCCAAAGGCGCGCAATGTATGCAGAGTGGAAAACGCTGGCAGATTCTGGTGGGACGAGAGTGGTCCCAACAGCCCTCTATGAGCTCCAAAGACGGCGTCTTGAATGCAGCACGGGGTCAAGGGTTGCCGCAGCATAGCTCCGAGTTCCGAGTGCACGTTGCGGAAGCCTGAATGTGGTGGTCGGACCAGCCTGCGATAGCGTTAGGGACCGAGGGAAAAGAGCGAAAGATATGAATTACTACGTACCCATCTGTATACGATACCAGCCCTGGCACACTGCGTGGCAGGGCTGTCGATCCGGGACATTAATCTCGGCGAATCATGCCAGTGAGGTGCTTACTCCTGAATGAATGGCATCGAGTCGCTGCCCAACTGAGCAGTCTTTGCTATTGATCAGTATCAGCCTCAGCTGCCAACATGCCTGTCTTTACTGCCCATAGAACGCGAAACAAGTGGGATGACGACAACATTCGAAAGCTTATAGAGGGAACGCCGGTGGTATGCCGCCACCGAATTACGACAGTGGTGACGTCGTCTGAAGTCAAGTATTATAATAGAGGCAGCATTGAGGTCAGCCAGTTCGAGTAGTAGGAACGCATGCGAGGGCAGTTCAGATGGAAGTGCGCGAGAGAGCCAGGGATGGAGGAGAGAGCGAAATGAAGATGAAGCTCGGAGCGATGGAGGCGTCATCCGAAGCAGATCCTCGGCGCTAGTCTGTGACAACCTAAATACGCGTTACTTTGCGACGCGTCATGTCAGGTGACACATGTCACAATATCTCACATCACGCTACCACCAACGTGGCTAGACAGTAGATTCGATCCATTCAGCATTGACCATCATTATCGCCATATACTTACCTTGATTATTTTGTGTCTTGTATGAGCGATGACGAACTCTACAGCTTGACATGCCTGCCTCTATGTGTCGCATGCGGTGACTCCTGCCTCCAACGGTAAGAATATGCAAAACTGTCGACTATTCAACCATCTGATATACACAGTTGCTTGCTGATTTTAGCTACCGGTTGCATATTAACAAGGCTATGTAGGACGACCAAGAAGGGAATTGATGATACGCTGTTTTTTTTCACTATATACCTCGCCGGTCAGCTATCCCGCCTTCCTTTGCGTAAGGTTTAGGCTATGGCGGCGCCTTCTTGAGACCACAGGTGGTGTTATAGTCAGGAGGAACACATTCACCCGACTACGGTCCAATGTTTCATGAACATTCCCAGCCCTATCGCTTTTGCCTGCACAAGGGATTTAGTCGGGTATGCCCCTGCTCCACTCTCATGCTTCTACCGCTCTAAAACGCTCATCAACTCTACTCATTTGTCGTCATACCATCCTTCTCGTTGATCCATGCAACTGAGAAGCAACTCTGCCGAGCTTAGTCTTGGCGATGGCCATAACCTCTGAAGACATTCAACCCCGCTTCCCCGCGAATTCGTTGCCCTTGAATTGTCTCCAACTCTTATCATGATTAGTTCGACCTCGCTCAAAATCCCAGGCCTCAGCAGTAGAGCATGCGCACCACCTATCACCATAGGTTTGAGGAATTAGGCACCGCGTTCTAAAGTTGCCGTGAGACGAATCTCACTCTATCATCATCAGCCGTCCTCAAGCCAAGTAGTGCATATTCTCGGAAGTCGTTGCAGACTCACAGACTCGCTTCGGGCGACGTTGCATCGGGCTGAAATCGTCCACGCACATCCTCGACCCTCCTCCTGGTTCCCTGCCCTCCCATATCGTTGGGGAGAATCCTCGGTACGTCTCCCGCCCCAGCGCCCCACTCTCTAGTACCTCTCGATAGCACTGAATGTCGAGCACCCACTTCCCACAGTTAATGTCGCATAAACGCGTCGGCCTCGATCGACGTATGAGGTACAAACCGTGCTTATTCTGGCCAACGCTGCGCTCGACGCTTCCGACTCCAGTTCCGACGCTGCAGGAGGCCGCGCTCGCGTCGCTCCTGCCTCTTTCGTACTTCCCCGCTGCACATCTAGAAAGGTTTCGCGTCTGCTATCGCTCCTCGCCATCAATGCCCCTCGCCGTATCACTGCGCACGACATACAGTCCTGCACCACGGCCGAGGGTGATTGCCCAAGCTTCTCGCGACATTCCTCCGATGCGCTTCGCGAATCGCGGAGCCAATGCGTCCTCATGCGCGTCGTGCGCGACGATAAAACCAGACTGCGCCCGCATGAGGGCTGCTATTCCTCTGCCTGACGGTGACAAGGAAGGACTCCTGGGCTCTCTTGCGTCTCTGCCTTCCTTCCTCACGCCTACGTGTCAACGGTGCTCGTGTTCGAACCTGGAATATCTTCGACGACCTCTCGCGGATCACTCAACCAAACGACAAGATGGGCGGACCCGCGGCAGTATCTGGCGGCGACGCTCAGGGATATGCGCACCTCATTGATCGCTCGAAACCTTGGTGGAAGAATACGAGAATGATCAAACTCAACTTATGCATTGCCCTTTTGTGCGTCTACTTCTTGCACAAGCACTCGTTCTGCTGAGCATTCATCTCGTTACGACTAGACTTATTACGTCCACGACGAATGGTTACGATGGCAGTATGATGAGTACGTAGGCGTCTCCCTATATGCATTGCCATCGTTCATCGAGTGTTGCAGACGGATTGCAGTCGTTGCCTCAATGGAATGATGCTTTCAACCATCCTAATGGCGGAAAGGTAGTTCTCTCGTCAAAGACCGTCTGTTTCTCTGACTAACTGGCAATCCACGCAGCTTGGACTCCTTAGCGCCATCCAGGTGAGAGCTCTGACGTTGACCCTCGTCACAGAATGTTCACAGTATCCCAAGAACATTGGCTCCGTCGCTGCATATCCTTTCTCGCCGTACGTGTCCGACGGCCTGGGGCGACGAGCCGCGGTGCTGCTTGGTGCCGTAATCATGTGCATCGCTACGGTCCTACAAACCGCGTCGCATTCCGTAGGCATGTTCATCGGCGCACGGTAAGAGCCCCGACATCGACCTCGTTCTCGAGTCCTCGGTCCGTTCATTCGCGAATTCTATCTTACAGCTTCTTGATCGGCTTCGGGCTCACGTTCGCGGCCGCGGCGGCCCCGGTCCTGATCACGGAAATTGCCTACCCGACGCAGCGCGGGCCTGCAACTTCGCTCTACAACACCTTGTGGTGCGTAGATCCCTCGGTACGAGTGCTTCCTCTTCTCACGGAAATTTGCAGGTTCCTCGGGAGCATTATGTGAGTCGCGGTCCGTTTGCCGGGACGAGGGTTACTGACCTTCGGCGCCCCATCGCCGCGATAGAGCTGCATGGACGGTAGGCGAAAGTAATTTCTGTAGCAGACAGTGAACTGACGTGCGTGCAGACGTTTGGCACGTTCCATGTCCCGACGAGCTGGTCGTGGAGGATTCCGTCCGCTATCCAGGCCCTGCCGTCGGTGTTCCAAGTGTGTCTCATCTGGTTCATCCCGGAGTCTCCGCGTTGGCTCTGCTCGAAGGGCAGGTACGTCTCGATTCACGCCTTTCCATGCCAATTGACTCAATAACGCGCGGACGTTGCAGGGAGGAGCAAGCTCTCAGAGTCCTCGCTTACTACCATGCTGACGGCAACAAGTGATTCTTTTTCTATCTCCTGTGCAGTGGTCAGTGCTGATATTAGCCCAAGGAACGACCCCCTCGTCGAATACGAATTCGAGGAGATCCGCGCCGCTATCAAGTTTGACCGTGAAGTGGCATCGAACGTAGGATGGATGAGCTTCGTCAAAACTCCCGGGAACAGGCGACGGCTGCGTATCATGATCGCCATCGCGTTCTTCTCTCAGTGGTCCGGGAACAACCTCATGTACGTCGCTCAATTCATCGCTGAGTCTGTCATGTACTCATCCGAAAATGTAGTGCATACTGTGTGCAATCTCCGTTGCGAATTGTGTGATACTCTACTGACACTAGTTTACGCAGACATGAACAAGATCTTTGATTCGATTGGCAGTATGTTTCGCCCGTTGTGCCTTTCTTCAAACTGAAGTACTAACGAGTAACCAGTAACCGACCCGACAACACAACTGCTCATCGTACGTGGTGCACAAATGCCTATGACCTTGCCGAACGCAAATTAAACGATTGTCTATAGAACGGATGCCTCAACATCTACAACTTCATCATTGCCATCGTAGCCGGATTGCTCTGCGACAAGATTGGACGACGRCCGCTGTTCATCGTGTCTACCATTGGTAYGTCCTYCTGCGTGTGCTGCCGGTAGGCACCRAATTGACGACTTGCGGTAGGCATGTTCGTCTTCTGGGTCCTTCAAACGGCGTGCTTCGCCCTGTACTCTGTCAAGGGCGATCTTGCTGCGGCGCATACCTTCATTGCGATGATCTGTGAGCTGTCCACCGGATGCACWCTCTTGTCCGTGCACTGACCGATCCTTCTCAAGTCTTGTTCTACGGGTTCTGTGAGTATTTCTTGATATGCTGTAGGCRMACKYATTGACCGACTGCGRTTKATCCTAGATGACGTGCGTCGAGCTCACACCAGATCCTYGCCTTATGCTCACATGTCACKCAGATTGCGTATACGCCTCTGATYGTCGCGTRAGTCMTRATTTCGTCRCTCCTTGACGTGATGYGGCATTGACAGCCTGYMCGYCRTCAGRTAYACYGTTGARATCCTCCCGTTCCCACTTCGCGCGAAGGGCTTCACGATCTTCAACTTYGCRTTGTCYTTGTCCTTGATCTTCAACCAGTAAGCGCAGCGTATGATYGAGCCAATCCRYYACTCWCTGACATACGYYGTCAGATATGTCAATCCCATTGCCTTGAAAGTGTGCGTATCTAGCTGAAATCGTGCAGACTATCCACTGATCGCATCTCTATCAGTCTCGGATGGAAGTACTATGTAAGAAATTTCCGCTCGTATAATATGCATCATCTTCTAACACCGACGCTTCGCAGATTGTCTACGTGTGCTGGCTTGCCTTCGAGGCATGCTTCATCATCCGTTACCTCATTGAGACCAAAGGGGTAAGCATATCACCATATGACCTCCTTCTCGTCAACTGAGCACCCGTGCGTCTAGCGTACACTTGAGGAAACAGCAGCGTAAGTTTAGACTRACGCYCTGGTGGAGTGAAGTRTTGTCTGATATGATWKTGYACAGGCTCTTCGATGGCGAGGACAACGCRGACCATCTCGCWGAGCACGCCGCAGTGAACGCTGGTATCATAGACAGCCACTCGGATCGTGAGAAGGCGTCATCGGAGGCTATAATAGAAGAGGTGAAGATATGAAGTGGAGTGAGCAGRACGAACCGACGAACACCAGCCTCGGTTGGATGCTGTATTTGTAACGACGCAGACGCTGCTTCCCACCACATGTCTCGACGCGCGTTCCGATACTTGCATAGTATATATTCATCAATGTAGAGTACCCACGATGTTCGCACCATGCCGAAACAAACGGAATATTTGGATGCTTGCGCAAGATCCGGGGATGCGTTCCTAATCCCGCTTCCCAAAAGTAGGAGCGGGTGTCTTTGTTTGCGACTGTTTGCGCGCTGTGGCTGCAAATTCTAGCGGGGATAACTTGAGCTGGACTTGTCGGTCGGTGACTCCGAGCTCGTCCTTCGTGTTTGCTGTTCGTYTGCTCGTCGCCGGGAGCGTCGCTGTCGCTGTTGTTGCCGTCGCCGTCTGTACTCTGACCTCTACTTTGACTTGTTCAAAATGTCGCCCTCGATCAACGTTAAAGGTAGTGATTCGGGTGCAGCCCGTATCCTCGGCTCGGGAGCCTCAGGTACGCACTAAGCCCCTCTGTTAGAGGACGGCAAYGAAAGTGAACATGACCTGTAGGTATTGCTGAGCTGCTGCTCTTCCACCCGGTGGACACAATCGCAAAGCGGTTGATGAGCAACAAGTCCAAGGTACGTYCACAACGTCAGAGCGGTGACYTCGAGTGCATCGTACGACCCGCCTTCTTGCGCAGGTGTCGTTCTCTACTCTCTCCCCCATCATCTTCAAGGAGTACGCGACAGCACCCCTTGGCCGTCGGCTGCTTTCTCTCTTCCCTGGTCTTGGCTACGCGGCGGGCTACAAGGTCACGCAGCGGATATACAAGTACGGCGGGCAGCCGTGGTTCAACGACATCCTCTCGAAGAACTACAAGGACAGCTTCACAAATGCGTTCGGCGAGCGCAAGGGCAAGATGGTCATGCAGGCGACGGCTGGCAGGTAYGTTCAAAGCACGTTCAYAACGTGTCAGTTCTGCTCACATYACTCCTYAGTTTGACGGGTATCGGTGAAGTCGTATGTATACTCATATTTTACCTCCYGGRTCGRYAGTGACTGAAGAWYTCGRACAGGTCCTTCTTCCCCTTGATGCYCTYAAAATCAAGCGCCAGGTGAACCCTGAAGCGTTCCGTGGWCGYGGTGTYGTTCGTATCTTCCTCGARGAGGGYACCACCCTCTACCGTGGCTGGGGTTGGACGATGGCGCGGAATGCTCCTGGCAGTTTCGCAGTACGTCTTCGTCATCCATCGTCATACCCGGAGCCGCTCTAACTCCGTTCTCGYGYAGCTGTTTGGTGCTTCTGCGGTGACGAAGGAGTACGTCTTCGGCATCCAGGATTACCACAAGGCGACCTGGGGCCAGAACTTCGTCGCTTCCGTTKCCGGTGCTGTCGCGTCCATTACCGTTGCGGCACCCCTGGACACGATTAAGACGCGTATCCAGAACGCGAACTTCGAAAGCAAGGTCAGCGGGTTCACCGTGGTCAAGGACCTCCTCAAAAACGAGGGCCCTTCCGCCCTCTTCAAGGGTCTGACGCCCAAGGTCTGTGATTTGGTCAATCACGGCATGATGACAATGTCTGACTGTGCAACTATCACCGCAGATCCTCGTCGTGGGCCCGAAGCTAGTATTCAGCTACACGCTTGCGCAGTCACTCATTCCCTGGTTCTCGAAATACGTATGATCTCATTGAGGGCTAACATAGACATCCTACCGTATACTTGCATACTTGTAATCCTGCTACCCCACCCTACGTGCTATGCGTTCTTGCAATCTAGACATGCGCGTACCCCTGCTCATACCTGAGTGGATCTCAGAGATCGACCGTCAATGCGACTGCGCAGCTTGATCACGACACTCGAAAGCGCTCCGGGGAACGTTGAGTCATGGCAAGGGCATCGAATTCGTGAGAGTAAAGAACATACAACGTGGATGAACAGAGCGTAAGAGAGGAAAGAGAGAGAACATCATCAGCATAAGGAGATAGAGAGAAGTCCGGATCCTGGTCCAACGGTGCTGGGGTGCGCAGAGCTTACTGCCACTGCGTCTTGTCCCATGCCGGATCTTGCAAGAATGCGCAGAGGACCTTGCTGCCCGTCTAGCCGCCCTCATGTGTCAGCACCATCTCCCACTCTGAACCCTGCTAGATGACTGGTACTCACCTGGAGCAGCGGGTGCCCTGCGACGATGGTGAGGAACCGCTCGAGGCCCTCACGGCGGGCCTCGATGACCTCGTCCGAGAAGCGGTTCGTGAAGACCTTTCCAGGGAGAGGTGGGATGTTCACGCGCGTCGACTCGCGCTCGAGGATGTCCCGGAAGGCCTCAAAGTCAGAGTAGCGGCGGCGCACGACAGAGTGGCGGAGCTTGAACGCGGGGATGTTCGTCTGTCATNTCSRWYGCGGGACRACCGACGGAGTGGACRATRCGAATGAGCACGTCTRAGCAGGAGYGTGGGCATGAGATGTAGAAGGRCGCGCACCTTACACACGATCTCGTAGTCGGTGTACATCTTCCGRCCGAATCCTGTACCAATCCCCAGGKACACACGTTCAGTCCGAAGGTTCACTAGACAACTTCAAGCCCGAGATGAACATACCATGCGTCTGCGGATTGCGCACCTCAATCTCAAGGAAGCTTTCCGGCACGCTATACATTTCCTCGATCTGWAAAACATAGCGCAGTCCGCGCATATCGGTCGGTCCTCGGTTGTGGCTTCTTCAAGCAGCGCCATCACGTACCGTTTGCTCGCGCCCACCAAGTCGRGGCTCATCGAACACACTCGCGCGCGCAAAGGGAGAGACAGTCGTCGTCATCGTGGTAGACGCAGAGAGAGAAGATRGCGAGAYGGGGGCGGTAGAGAGGAAGGTGGTGGTGGTGATAGTCGAACGGAGAGCGTCAACTGAGCCAGGAACCTCTCCTCGGCAATTACGCCCYCGTAGACGCCCAYCGCATAGTACTCCAGCTGAACGTTCGAGATCAAGTCATACAATTTGTACATATCATTCATATATGGGCRGTACATGGAGAACATAGATACTSAGACATCAKTTGGGACACGTAGGTATGAATCCAAGCACCAGCCGTTAGCAGCCAACATAGATATCGCNNTGTNGTACATGGCCGTTGTGGCAATCTACCAGTACGGAAGGGNGTAGCGCTGTCATAGCANGGGGMCGGTCAAGGTAGACAGAGTCCATGATGGGTTATGGTACATTTTGGATCATAGATCGCACATACTACACCATGCAAACACGTCAGTACCGAACCGACTCGACGCAAGAGAAGGCAGCACTCACAAATCAAGCACGCGGTGGCATACTGTACCGCCTGTCGTCCCTGCCGTACGGCGCTCTCGCATACGGCGGCGGCGAGCGTGGCGGAGGAGGCATCCTCGCGACAGAGTCCGCTCGYCTGTCATACGGGGCRTATCCTGGTACRTCTCGGTCCAGATAWTCTCTATCGCGAGCCCCAGGAGGACTGGGCGGGTACCTCGGGTCGTCATARTAAGCTCCACCAGGCGGGGGAGGTGGACTCCGCAGACGGGGTGGGGGATAGTCGACGGGCGCACCGCGCGGGGGTTCGTCTGCATAATAATATGGATCTTCCCGGGCACGCTTCATGGGCGGGGGACGCATGTCGTCGCCCGCACCCCTCCGCCCAAGCGGGCTTGGGCTCCGTGGGCGCACGCGCGAGTAAGAGGCAGGTGGCGGTGGCGGCTCGACGGGGGGATAACGACCGCGGTCCAGATACGCCCTGTCTTCGGGGTAAGGGTCCGTCAGCCTAGAACTGAGGGGGCGTTCGTACACCCGCGAAGCAGACGGCGGGGGCACATCTGGCGGGTACGCCCCCCTCCGTTCGCGCTCTTCGCGGGTCTCCCACCCTGGCGGCGCAGCATCTCGCTCAACGAACCGTGCATCGCGGTCGTACTCGTGCGGGCGGTCCCAGGGACGTTCGTGCCAGTCGTCGCCGTATGCTCTCTCTTCCTCCCGCCATTCTCTCGTGTACGAGTGAGGAGGCTCGGCAGCCATCCTTCGTCCGGCCTCAGGTTCTCTGTATGCCTCTCCAGCAGGAACCCAAGCCCGGTCCCTCTCTCGATCGCGTGAGGTATACAGGTCTGCAGGGGGAGGNTGAGGGRCGGCGGTATGACAGACGGCTCTCCCCAACRCGTCGAGTGGACAGGGTCCACCTCCATCACATCCTGGGCAGGCGTGGGTGCGGGTGCGGGGCGACGTTCAGGTACGTATCGGTCGTCAGGACCGGACTTGTAGGATAGGCGTTCTCGTTCCCTTGGCTCGCCAGCCGGACGGGTCTCACGGATGTCAGGGCGCACAGGAGAACGGCCCGGAGAAGGAGGCCTATACGATCGCGGGGGNTTCATCACGGGTAGGGGCTACAGAAGCTGCACGGTAAGAACGCGATGGAGGAGGTGGTGGATGTCCTCGGTCGCTACCAGCCGGAGTCGTCGGGCGTGTGACCCGATTTGCAGGTGTGAAGATTCGGTCTTCCACACGAGTCGCCGGACGCTCGGCGGTATGTGGGAGGTGCACAGCTTCAGGTAGGGTACCGCGAGATTCAGCAGGCCGAGGGACGGGGCGTTCCACAGGTAGGGGTCTCGAAGTTCGGTCAACGGACGAAGGTCCCAGAGAGCGGTCGTCAGGCCTAGTAGGGTTAGACAAGCGTTCTTCCAAAGAGGGGGGGCGCATTGGCGGGACGACTCAGCCGGTCTTCAAGACGAGGTGCCGGTCTATCGTCCAATCTCACAGGAGGAGCGCTCAGTCGTTCCTGCAGACTAGGGGGCGCACGGCTAATGCGCTCTTCGAGAGGAACAGGTCGCGTGTTGCGTTCCTCTGCCTGCACAGGCCGAGTAGCACGCTCTTCGGGAAGAGGACGAGGAGGCGCAGGATCGTGAGGACTAGGAGTAACAGGAGCACGGCTGATGCGGCTTTCAAGCAGAGGTGGTCGAAGCTCCTCAACAGCAGCGTCTCCAGGAGAAACAACTTGTGTACGCCTAACTTCTACAGGCGGTGGAGCGGGCCGTACTGCAGCTACAGGAGGTGGGGCACGATTGTCTGGGATGACACGGGCAGACCTTTCCACTAGCGTAGCAGGGGCCAACGAACCAGGGTCATTGCGGTCGTCCACAGACCTGACTTTCCTGTCGGCGAGGGGAGGAGAAGCAGGGCGACGACGATCATCACCAGATCGGTCGGGAAGGGGAAGACGGCGTTCCTCTACTCTTTCTGGTCGGTCATTCAACGTAGGCAGAGAAGGGACTTGACGATCTTCCCTGAGCCTCACTTGACGATCAGGGTCGGGAAGTGACGATACGTGTCGATCGTCAACAGTAGCAGGAAGCAGTCGCGCGCTGCCGTTGTCGGTAGACACTGGTAAGGGGGCCACTTTAAGGCGCTCGTCAAGCAAGGCAGGGCGAGGAACAGAAGGATCAGGTGGTGGTCGTACAATCGCACGCTCTTCGCCCAGATTACGGTAAGGGCGAGGCCCGGGAGGACTCTTGTCACTCAGACGAGGAGAGGTAAAGGAGTTCTCGGAGGCCTTGGATTCATAACGGCGAGGAGGATGTCTCGGCTCGTGACGGCGAGTATCAGGGGAGAGTCGACGGTTGTCTGCAGTGCGGGGGCGATCATCGAGACGCCTGTCGTCACGGGATCGACTTGGCTCTTCTCGTACCCGGCTTCGTTCACGGTCGGCATCCCTTTGCTTGTCGTGCTCCCTATCTCGCTCCCGTTGATCTCTTGGAACCAGTGAGCGAGTATCGTCGCCAGGGGTTAGGCCTGGAGCCACAGTATGGCTCGTCGGGGGTGATCCAGCGATATACCGATTACTAGAACTGTTAGTCTCGCGTCGCTGCTGCTCGACTTCAACACCAGAGCGAGGGTTCCAGCTAGAGCCTGAGACACGCGTGTCGCCTTTGGTACTGAGCGATAGAGGTTCAGTAGAGACAAGCTGACTCGCAGCGACCATGGCAACTCCAGGTTCGTTTCGACCGGCCTTCTCGGGACTTCGACGACCAACAGGAGCTTGCTCGAGACTCTGCAGACCAGGAGGGTCCGCACGCGAAGGCTCATCGACATCGGGATAGTGTTTCGCACCTCGGTCAGAATTGTCGAGCTTGTTGGGACTAGCGCTCGTGCTGTACCTGTGGCTAGAGCGTTTACCAGGAGACTGAGAAGCCTGTAGACAAATCAAGGGTTAGTGCACGATACAGCAGCAATACAAGGGTAAGTGGTACATTGACTCTAGGCGACTCGCTCACCGAAGAGCGATGTGGGAGCTTCTTCGCACTATCCCGAGTTTGAGTAGGCTGAGGTTGAGCGACACGAGATGCAGGCTGACTCAGAGCATTTGCAACAACAGGAGCACCATTCTGCGCCTTAGAATTGTCGTCAGAGAACAGAGTGAGACCAGGAGGAGAGACATCCATAGGGACTTGCTCGGGGTGAGGAGGCACAAGGGACACTAGAGCAGGCTTCGGACCAAGGTAGACACTAGCAAGAGCGGCAGGCTGAGGTATAGGACGGAAGAGCTCGTGCTGATTCTTCTTGATGGTTTCTTTCAGTCTCTCTAGAATCTCTAGGTCATTCTGGCCGGATGGGGGGGNCTTGCTGAGGTGGCACAGAGTTGGCAGGCATAGACTGTGATTGGGACTGTGGTAGGTGCGACTGAGGATAGAAGTGAGGTGGCGAGTGTTGGGTGTTGAAAGTGGGGCCAGTGATAGAAGACATGGCGTAGTTGTTGACAGCAGAGAAGGACGAATGAGTACTATACGTGTCTTGGACCGCAGAGAGCGGGTCCATGAGGCCAATTCCGATGTAAGAGCCGATTGGGGGGCTGACTGGGTAGGACAGGTGAGGCGAGATGAGGGCAGCCGCCGTCGCAGGGTCGTCTGCAAGTTGGGATTGGAGAAAGGAACCCTCTGGGCCGTCTGTGAGGGTGGTCACTGTCCGCTCGCGAGGGGGCGCATTGTTGCGGCCCTTGCGCTTCTTGTTGGGTCTTGTCGCCATGTGTGGGTCCACCTGCCCTCAAAATATTTGGCTACCACGCTCAAGCGGCTGATCTAGCCGTCGGGTGCGTTGCCCACCCAGCTCACAACAGCAGTATAGGGTGCCGGGAGAAGATAACCAAGACGCTAGGGAAGCTCAAGATAGACTGAAGGTGGCCGTAGAGATGCAAAAGAGCAGCCTGACGTCCGAGGCCTGCTTTCCATCGCCGCTATCATCCATGTTTCTTATCGCCCGTCAATCGCTCGTTCTGCATTTCTTATCCGGTCACGCGTGACTTTAGCCATAGAATGCGTGAGAATAACGGGACGGAGAATGTAAGGGAGAATGTGACATCCAGTGACGTTATAACGAGGAAAGCTAATCGTGGGAATAGACGAGTGCCATTCCTGGGTGATCTTCTCGTCGCAGGTGACTCGAATTCTGAGGGCAGAGAAAAGTTAAAGCTTATGGCAAGCAGCGGTGGATGCAGAGACTGATTTCCCTCAGATCTTCTGCACGCCTCTTCAGACCTCTCCCTCCTCGCCCCATCTCTTTCCTACAGCTCCGCACCATGGCCACAGAGAACGTCGGAACGCACAAGGACCCCGTCACTGGGGAGATGATCTCCAAGACGTGCGTCCACTTTCTACTACTCTCCGTTCCCTGCGTTCTCAACCCGAATCCTCCAAATCAGCGAACTCAAGCGTCGCGAGAAGGCGCGCGAGAAGGAGGCCAAGAAGGCTGAAAAGGCTGCTGCTCAGCCCCAGAAGGCGGCAGCGGCCCCCAAGAGCTCTGCCGCTGACGAGGAGAACCTGTCCCCGAACGTACGCCCCCTCTATCTCTACGCACGCGACCCATGCTCAGCCATACCCTCAGCAATACTATGAGATCCGTTCGCGACACATCCAGAAGCTCAAGGAGACCATGAACCCTAACCCCTACCCCCATAAGTTCGAGGTTTCCATCTCGATCACCGACTACGTCGAAAAGTACGGCCCTGAGGGCAAGATCAAGGCCGGCGAGAAGCTAGAAGGCGTCGTAGAGTGTCTCGCTGGTCGTATCCATAATGTTCGTGCCTCCGGACAGAACCTTCGCTTCTACGATCTCCACGGTGAAGGCACCAAGGTGCAAATCATGGCGGCCAAGCAGTAAGTCCCTCCACTCCGTGAATGTCTTTGCCTTTGGCTCAGTTGCACGAACTTCGTGCACATCACAGAGATGCTAAGGACCCTGACAACTTCGTCGCGAACCACGAGCATTTCCGCCGAGGAGACATCGTCGGTGTCATCGGCACACCTGCACGTACGAAGAAGGGCGAGCTCTCCATCGCGCCTTCTGAAATGATCCTTCTTGCGCCGAACCTGCATCAGCTCCCATCTGCGCACTTCGGCCTGAAGGACCAGGAGACGCGTTACCGCAAGCGTTACCTCGACCTCATCATGAACGAAGATACGCGGCGCATCTTCATCACGCGTAGCCGTATTATCAACTACGTCCGCCGCTTCCTCGACAACCTCGGATTCCTTGAAGTCGAGACGCCCATGACGAGCATGATTGCTGGAGGCGCGACCGCCAAGCCGTTCATCACGCACCACAACGATCTCGATCTCGACCTATACCTGCGTATTGCACCGGAGCTGTACCTCAAGGAGCTCGTCGTTGGTGGACTCGATCGCGTATACGAGATTGGGCGCGTATTCCGGAACGAGGGCATCGATCTCACTCACAACCCCGAGTTCACAATCTGCGAGTTCTACATGGCGTATGCAGACATGTACGACATCATGGACCTGACCGAGTCTCTTGTCGAGGGCATGGTCAAGTACCTCACTGGCGGCAAGACGACGCTCGAGTACCACCCCGAGGGCAAGGGCAGCGACAAGGTGTACCAGCTCGAGTTCAAGCGGCCGTGGCCGAGGTATGACATGATCGGCACCCTGGAGGAGAAGCTGGGCGTCAAGTTCCCGCCAAGCGACACTCTGCACACCGAGGAAGCCAACAAGTTCCTCCGTGAGCTATGCCAGAAGGTTGGTGCACCTTTTCTCAGATGCGTGTATGGGTTCTAAAATGATCCACAGCACAACGTTGAATGTAGCGAGCCTAGGACGAACGCACGCCTGCTCGACAAGGTGAGCCATCACGAACAGCCGCACGCCAAGCACCCAAACTAACTGCCATCTAGCTCGTTGGAGAGTTCATCGAGCCTCTGTGCATCTCCCCTGCCTTCATCGGTTTGTGTGCTCGTGTAGCCTGAACAACATTTGAGTCTGACAGGTGTACCAGTTGGTCACCCACAGGTGATGTCGCCTCTTGCCAAGTACCACAGGTCGCGACCCGGCTTGTGCGAGCGATTTGAGGGCTTCATGTGTGGAAAGGAGTTCTGCAATGCCTACACGGAGTTGAACGATCCCTTCGAGCAGCGCCTGCGTTTCGAGGAGCAGGTACGTATGGGCGCTTGTTATGCCTTGCAGTTTACTAAGCGCTTGTCCTTGGGAAACAGCTCAGGCAGAAGGAGCAAGGCGACGACGAAGCCCAGGGTATCGACGAGACCTTTGTGGACGCGTACGTAGTTTCTGTCAGTCTTGTTAATATGTGTTTGGCTGATTACAATGTCGTATGTAGTCTCGAGCACGGTCTTCCACCCACGGGTGGATGGGGTATCGGTATCGACCGTCTTGTCATGTTCCTGACGGACTCGACGAGTAAGTTCTGCTCCCCCTTGGCTCCACCTGTGGTAGCCCTGCATGCTGATCGGCTTGGCGCGACCGGCAGACATCAAGGAGGTGCTTCTGTTCCCTGCGATGAAGCCCATCGAGACTGCCGCCAACACGACGGGTGCAGTTGGCCCGAGCGGCCAGGTGTAAACGTCCACGTTGACGCAAGAGATGAGGTAGATAGACACGCAGGTCGATGTACTAGTAGGACGACGATAGATTAAGAGCGCAATGCGACGCTCGTCTCTAATCGAAAAGGAATCTGGGCGATAAGTGGGGTGATCGAAAAGGAATCTGGGCGATAAGTGGGGTGATCGTCGTGTGCGACGTGGAGGTCGTGTTGATGAGCGTGCTTGTTGTGTTGAAACGTTGAGGGAGCGTGGTGGAAAGAAGGGGAACCGTCTGGAAAGTGCTCGAATAGGCAGTTCCGAATCGGGCGGACACCAAATTTTGGGCGCGTAAAAGGTGGCAGAGAGCGTAAAGAGCGTACTCAACGCTCAATCGATCCTTTACGCTTTCTCTCTGTTACGACCCCCACCTTTCTTTCTCTTCCTCCCATCTTCACGTCCTCATCATGTCCGTCGTTGGCATCGATTTCGGTGCTCTCCACAGCAAGGTATGTTCGTCTCCCTTGCTCGCATATCTCGCATAGATCGATTTACCTTGTCCTCGCAGATTGGTGTCGCGAGACACCGCGGCATTGACATTATCATCAACGAGGTCTCCAACCGTCAAACACCGTGAGCACCCTCGACCCTTCAGGCTGCACGCGTATACTTACACCTTAACTAGTTCTCTCGTTTCTTTCGGCCCCAAGCAGCGCGCCATCGGCGAGCCCGCAAAGACCCTAGAGATCTCCAACTTCCGCAACACCGTCGGCTCCCTCAAGCGTCTCATCGGTCGCACCATCAACGACCCTGAGATTCAGGAAGTCGAGGCAAAATTCACCCATGTCAAGCTCGTCGATGCGAACGGCACGGTTGGCGTGCAGGTGCGTATTCCATCTGGATCCCGCATACATCAGCAATCCCCTTACCCTACTCCCAGGTCAACTACCTTGGCGAGCAAAAGGTGTTCACCGCAACCCAGGTCGTCGCGATGTACCTCGGGAAGCTTCGCGATACCGCTGCCAAGGAGCTCAAGACTGGCGTGTCCGATGTCGTGATCACTGTCCCCGGATGGTACACTGACATCCAACGGCGAGCACTGCTCGATGCGGCCCAGATCGCAAACCTTAATTGCCTTCGTCTCATCAACGACACCACTGCCGTCGCTCTCGGTTACGGTATCACCAAGTCCGACCTCCCTGAGGCTGAGAACCCTCGTCATGTCGTCTTCGTCGATGTCGGCCACTCCAGCATGTCTGCCTCCGTCGTTGCCTTCTCCAAGGGTCAGCTCACTGTCAAGAGCACGGCATACGAGCCCCATGTCGGTGGTCGCGACATCGACTACGCTCTCCTTCAACACTTTGCCGCCGAGTTCAAGGACAAGTACAAGATCGATGTTCTCTCGAACCCGAAGGCCATCTTCCGTCTTGCCGCCGGCTGTGACAAGATCAAGAAGGTCCTGTCCGCCAACGCTGAGGCGCCGCTCAACGTCGAGTCGATCATGAACGACATTGATGCCTCCAGCCGCCTTACCCGCGAGGATTACGAGCAGCTCATTGCCCCCGTCCTCGATCGCCTTGAGGCGCCGCTCAAGCAGGCGCTTGCCGAGTCTGGCCTCACGCTTGAGCAGATTGACGCGGTCGAGCTTATCGGTGGCTGCACGCGTATTCCCGCTGTTCGTGCCAAGATCCAGGCTGTCTTCCAGGGCAAGTCGCTCTCGACGACGCTCAACCAGGACGAGGCTGCAGCGCGTGGTGCGACATTCGCGTGTGCGATGCTCTCGCCCGTCTTCCGCGTTCGCGATTTCTCTATCCATGACATCACCGCCTACCCAATCAAGGTCACGTGGGAGCGCCAGCCTGAGGACGAGGACACTGAGCTCGTCGTCTTCCCCCGCGGCAACAACGTCCCCTCGACGAAGATCCTCACCTTCTACCGCAAGTCCGCGTTCGACATCGAGGCGCGCTATGCCGAGCCGGCAACGCTCCCTGGTGGCATCAACCCGTGGATCGCGCACTTCACGGCGAAGAGCGTCGAGCCGGCACCGAACGGCGACTACGCCGTTGTGAAGGTCAAGACGCGCCTGAACGCGCACGGTATCATGTCGTTTGAGGGTGCCTACACGGAGGAGATTGAGGAGAAGGAGGAGCAGCCGATGCAGGTCGACGGCGCCGAGGGCGAGCAGCAGCAACCCAAGAAGAAGAAGGTCGTCAAGAAGAAGGAGGTGCCCTTCGTCTGGAACGCTTCGAGCCTCGATCCCTCTACGATCGAGAAGCTCAAGGAGCTTGAGGCGCAGATGCACGCTGCCGACAAGCTCGTCCAGGACACTGAGGTATGTACTATCCGCCTACTTGATCTGAATTGACAGGACAGCTGCTGACTGATCTACAGGAGCGCAAGAACGCTCTTGAGGAGTTCGTTTACGACACTCGGTCGCGCCTCGACGAGCGCTACGCGCCCTACGTTCAGGCCGCTGAGAAGGAGAAGATCCTTGTCGCTTTGCGCGAGGCTGAGGACTGGCTCTACTCCGAGGAGGGTGAGGATGCCACCAAGTCGGTGTACGTTGCGCGCATCGACGCCCTCCACGCACTGGCGGATCCTGTGATCAACCGGTACAAGGAGGCGGAGCAGCGCACGCGGGTAGTCTCTGAGCTCCGTGAGACGATCAACAACTACATGTCGCAAGCGACGTCGGGCGACGAGCGCTTCGCGCACATCGAGGAGAAGGACAAGCAGTCGATCGTGGAGAAGTGCGCGACGATCCAGAAGTGGCTCGACGACCAGATGGCRCGGCAGAGCGAGCGCCCCAAGAACGTCGACCCGGCGTTCACGGCGGCGGAGGTGCTCAAGAAGAAGGACGAGATCATCTACTTCGCGACGCCCATCCTCACCCGTCCTAAGCCGAAGCCCAAGGTTGAGCCGACGGGCACTCCTGGCACGGAGACCCCCNAARACGGGGCAGCAGACTCCCCAGACGGAGGGCCAGGAGCAGAAGCAGGACAACGGCCCGACTGAGATGGATGTTGACTGAGCTACGTGAAGCTCGCCGCTACCACTGCTATCGCCGTAGGATGATGATGGATGGTACATGCATTGCGTATGCTTTGGGGACTGGTCTGCAGGCAGTATCTACTAGAGAAGAAAGTAATGTGTTGTAAGTAGAACCGCGTATTGTACTTTTGCTGCATCCGCTTTCGCTTTTAGACATCATGCATCGTTCGCTTGGCAATGTATGATAATCATCTTGCATTTGTTTCTTCGAGCGCTGCTACAAACGTCTGCGAGCCTCAAGGCAGGCTCGAGGCGTGCCGGTAAATGAAGGGGCTATGATCGGCCATTGGCTCCGATAACTATGGTCAATTGAATTTGTAAGCAGGATTGAAAGTCCGAAAGCCGCCGTCGTCATACGAGCACGGCGGCACGCGTCCTTGCCCGATCCGTAACGCTTGACTCTCATACTCTCCTACCTTCCACCACCATCCGCCACACTACACCTCCGCACCGCAATGTCTTCAGACTACGAGATCTCCGACGAGGAAAACGAGTACTACCCGTACGATGAGGAAGACGAGGAGATGGCCGACGCCGAGGAGGATGGTTAGTATCCCTTCCCTCCCTTGACCGCCCTGTTCCTAGTATCCCTGCATGTTGACTGTATGCTGCGCTTTTATAGGTTCTGCCTCCGAAATCGAGGTCGACGGTTTTGGCGGCGACTTCAAGGTCGGCGCTCGCAGCGAGCGCAAGATCTACGAGGTCGAGTACTCGCCGCTCAGTCAGCCAGATGTGGAGAGGATCATGCAGGCAGACATAGACCACATCAGTAGTATCTTTGGCGTAGAGGTAGGTCCCACAAACGGCCTTTTACTCGCACGCCTTGTTTACGAATGCTCCTGGCCACCCAGCCGTCTGTAGCCGCTATCCTCCTGCGGCACTTGAACTGGAACAAGGAGAAGCTTATCGAGAAGTACATGGACAACGCCTCTGCTGTTGCCGTCGCTGCTGGTGTGGAGCTCCCTCCTAGGGAACCTTCACCACCACCTGCCAGGTCGTCCTCCAGTCGTCCGGCGACAACCGGCCCTCAGCGAACGACCAGGCGCTCGTCCTCGGAGACCAAGGGCTCCAAAGGCAAGCGAGCATCACCGCCAATCGAAGAGACCGGTCCGTTCGTGTGCCCGATCTGTTTTGACGACTCGCAGACGGAGTTCCTCGCACTGATGTGCGACCACAAGTTCTGTGCGAGCTGCTGGAAGGAGTACATCACCAGCAAGGTACGCACCGAGGCAGAATGTATGATCACCTGCATGGCCGAGGGGTGCAACATCGCTGCCCCAGATCCCTTCGTCGACAAGGCGCTCGCGGACGACCGCGAAACGTGGACTCGGTACCAGGAGCTTCTTGTGCGCCAGTTTGTGTCGTGCATCCCACACCTCAAGTTCTGCCCGTACCCATCCTGCACCTACACCGTCTCCTGCCCCTCCGCAGCGACCAAATCCTCGCTGTCGCAGATCGTACCGATCGTGACGTGCGGTGCGTCGCAAACGCATGTCTTCTGTTTTGGGTGCCCGATCGATGCGGACCACCGGCCGGTCGTGTGCGCGGTCGCGCGCATGTGGCTAAAGAAGTGCCAGGACGACAGCGAGACTGCGAACTGGATCAAGAGCAATACCAAGGAATGCAGCAAATGCCAAAGCACGATTGAGAAGAACGGTGGTTGCAACCATATGACGTGCAAGAAGTGCAAATACGAGTTCTGCTGGGTGTGCATGGGTGGGTCGTTCAAGCGCCTTATTACATCGGCCCACGTTGACGCTCAATGGATCAGGCCCCTGGACGGAGCACGGTACATCATGGTACTCGTGCAATCGCTACGATGAGAAGGCAAGCGTTGAGGCTCGTGATGCTCAGACTCGTAGCCGGGCTTCCCTTGAACGTTACCTCCACGTAAGTCATTCAACCTCAAACGCGATGAGTCCGGATGCTGACGGACTACAGTACTATAATCGCTGGGCAAACCACGAGCAATCGGCGAAGCTGTCGATGGAGCTGTACGCGAAGACTGAGAAGAAGATGGAAGAGATGCAAATTACGTCCGAGCTTACCTGGATCCAGGTTCAATTCATGAAGAAGGCGGTTGATATCGTGCACAAGTGCCGCATGACGCTCAAGTGGACGTACGCTATGGCTTACTATCTCGCCCCTGGCAACCACAAGGAGCTCTTCGAGGACAACCAGCGGTATGTGTATACTTTCAAAGGATGCAGGGCAGGCGATTGACGTATCGATGTCAATAGGGACCTGGAAAGGGCTGTCGAAGAGCTATCGGAGCTGATTGAAGCACCGATTGACCCGGAGACGATCATGACGCTTCGCCAGAAGGTGACTGACAAGACTGTATGTATTTATACACTCTACCTCCTGCATGCTATTAATTAAACGTACTCCTATAAACAGGTCTACGTCCAGAAGCGTAACGAGATCTTGTTGGAGGACACAGCCAAGGGCTATCTAGAAGAGCGCTGGTCGTGGAACACCACCGTAGAGGGGTTCGAGGCCTGATCGACTTTCGACCAACCGCGCATACATGCACGATCCTCACACATACATACTTTCTCTATCTCCACGCTGCACCCTCGTCGTACAATAGTCTTTTTCTACGCTCCTCTCCATCTACTCGCACTCGATCTCCTCTGACACCCCGTTTCCCCGGATTCTCTACACGACCCCTACCTCTCTCATGTTTGTGTCCCTCACCCCCAGCTGACTCTCCGTATCTCTCGCACCGTCTCGCACGCGCCTCGATTTGTGTATTACTCTGTGCAGCACCGCTACACCGTCGTTTCCATTTGCAATGTACTACGTCCTTCCCCTACATCTCCTTTACACGCCTCCCGGATTTCCCCTACTGCCTGCTATCTGACGTCTCATCATACAATGTAATCAGAACTCCTATGATCTTGTCTTTGCTACTTCTGTCGTGTCCTACACAATGGGTATATCACCCCACTTCACACACCTCCCTCATTGCGTCTGCATATGGCTAAGGTAGATCCTCACCCAAAGCCGTTGGCATTCCTGCGGACCTGGCACCCACAACAATACTCGTTCGGTGGTCGATGCGGTTAGAAGCCGCAGACACGGAAGTGCCTGAGGCACTGGCCCGCGGTCGCCGTGCTAACACATCCTACAACACGACAAAACAGCGCACCTTCGAATCCGAACCGTCTACACACTTGTACAGACCCGCACGAACCCAGGTAGTCGTTAGGCTTTAAGTTTCAGGACACTGGCAACCACGAAGAAATTGAAATTGAACTCTCCTGCCATAGTGTCAACTACGCATTGCGTTGGGTCCACGAGTCAACTTCGGGAGTCCGACGTTCAACATATATTCGAACAAGCTTCAAGCTCAACTACTTCGCCACGGTCAACGTGTCAACACCAATGGCCGAGGGGTTAATCACAAGGTACCTCTATCCCATGTCCAAAGAGCAGAGAACGCTAGCGGCCACCGGCGTGCGGCAGCGTCCTCATGCAGACGTACGTTGTACATAGGAAGAAAGGTGTAGAAGGCAAATTGTAGGTAGGTAGGGACATGGAACGGGGAAGGGGAGGATGGGGGGAAGGTCGTGAGATCGTCAAGAGATAGAGAAGATGTGTGGGGTTTTGTGATTTATGGAGCGATGCGAAACAGGATCGTGTATTGGGTTATTGTATATATGACGAGTCGATGGGAGGCAGTCGAGAGACAGTATCGCGGCGAGGAACCTGTAGATAGGTAACGGTGTATAGGGGTCGGAGGAAGAAGGAAGGCGGAAGGCGGAGGGGTGGAAGGGGTAGAGGGTCGGGGGAAACACGCTACAACACAACACACAATACTCCGAATATCATCATGAGAACAAAACCGAGTCCAAGTCCAACAGAGGTCGACGATGAACTTCCCACTCGAACGCTGAGTATGGAAGAGGATGGCAAGAAGGGTGCACAGGCCGTATGAGAAAAATCACAAGTCCGATCCTGAAAATCTCTCCTAAATACTGTGGAGAGTGCTTGAGGAGAGATGCGCAGAATTGAGCCCGTGATATCGAAGATGCGCTTCGGGTGAGGTAGGCACTGCGGCACCTTCGAGGACGATGACAACGTCTCTCTAAGCCTTCTCGCCGTCCGTCCGCGTCTTCTCATCCGCGCTGACAGGCACGGCCTCGCTGTTGACAACGACGGTGTACTGCGGGGGTGGGACAAGTATCTCCTCCGCGTCTTCGTCGAAAACAACGATGTCGTATCCGTCATGAGCGCTATCAATGCTGCTGCGACGGCTCGGGCCTCGTATAGCGCGAGCTGTAACGAGGACCATGACCCAGACCATGCGAAGGAGCACGCCGATACCGCATCCTGTTCGTGGAGGTTGCATTTGATGTTGCACAGAGTGATATGATCACGGATGGAGGTCACGATACGACGACATCCAGAGATGGTAGCGGAGCATGAAGAGAAAGGGATTATATCCGTCAGTACGCTCGTTGAGGATATGATTTAGCTCGACTGCTGCGCCTAGAGAGCAGCAGACAGACAATGACAAGGAAGACAACTCACCAAGAACGAATGCGACGGCACGACCCTCCCAGGGTCCAAGGACCATCAGGGCGTGATGAACCCTGCGCAAGAACGAGCCACGGTGGTGTCGGAACCTGTGACCACCAGGCCTGGCGACCCAACCTTCTTCGCCTTGGGCGAACGCAGGGCGAACAGGGGTGCCGATGAACGGCAGAATGGGGCCCTTGATATCGGTAGGGATGGGCTTGGCGTGCAAAACGGGCATTGGGCCGCCAGGCGGCGTCACAGGGAGGATGTGGACGAGGTTCCTGTCCGGTCCTTCCATGCCACCACGGTAGGGGGTGACAGTGACTTCAATGGGCGCAAGGCTGAACATGGAGCGGAATTTGTTCGAGACCTCGAGGGCCTTCTCGCGCAGCCTCTGGCAAAGGTGGCGTCCATTGCCGCCGCTGGAGTTGCTGATCATGGCATTGTACTCGCTGTTGGCGGCGTGGCCGTGCATGAAGCCGACGCCGGGAGTGATCATCTCCACGGGGTGAGCGATATGGGCGAGCTGGGCGTCGGCGGGGACGACAGCAGGGAGAGGACCAGAGCCATAGTTGGAGAACTCTTGATGGGTGGTGACTACGACTCTGAGGGGTGATCCCGAGGCTATAATAAGGGTATGAATACGAGTAGTGGGAGCGGTGGCACAAGTGAGAAGGAGAACGTACCGAGGGTCGCCCCGAGGATGACAAAAGCAGAGAGCGCAGACGTGCGCATTGACCACCGAGACGAGTTTCTATGAGGAGTAGGGGAGAGTGTGCTGTGAAGGAGAGACTGGGGAAGCNTAGAGAGACGAGTAGAGTATGAGAGAAGCGAGGTTGACTGTGTTCTTGTGCTGGTGTGTGGAGGTGAGATGAGTGTTTGGTGCAAGTGCGCTATTACCCAATCCGGCCATAAACGTAAGCCTCCTCCACAGCCACGTGGCCTCTCCGCCTCGCCCCTACGACTCTTCCGCGTCAGCCTGCACTGCTTTCCTTCTGTCCTTCAATGTCTCTTTCATGCTCCGTTGGCTTGCCAGAGTCATTCGCCTGCCCCCGCCGAGTCATCAAGCAAGCTGTGTTATACTGCCTTACTGTACTTAACGACGTCAATGCTCAGCGGTGTCAGGCCAAGAAGCAGTCTTAATGAAAACGCGATAAGCTCCTCATGAGTAGTGTCGTCGTGCGGTCATACGGTCTACCACATCTCCCGGAAGGCATACCTATGTAGTATTATCGAAGTCGGCCAAGATGACTACGTCAAATTATATCCCAGTCTCGACGAACGCGCTACAACCGACAAGTCATCCACAGCCCGACTCCAGGTATCTGGATTGCCCAATGACCACCGCCCCACGACAGCCTTCTATAATATCCTGGCATGTTCCTCATACGAACTCGCAAGCGAAACGTGCGCATTCAATCCACTCCAGACGAGCGTCCCCGGTCTCGTGTCATCCCGGAATCCAAGGCACACATGATATGTGCTGCGCACAGCATCCCCATCCAGGTGCCTGGCAAACCTCTATTCTAAGCCACGCACTGTCCTAGGACATTCCATGATCCAGACTTCCCAGCCGCACGATATCGATATCGTGGCCACACCAGCGCACACACACAGCGCCAGGGTCGCCTCCCGTACATTCGGCGCGGATGTTCCAACTTCTAGCCAGCTATCAGGGCACGACATGTACGTACGATTGCGGGCGATACGGTTCATTCGGTGGCGATGACCAAATAACTCAGCGAGTCATGATGCCGGCCGCTGGTCAGCGACGGCACGAGCGAACGTACGCGCCAGGTTCAGCGCAAGCCCCGGACGCCGATGCCAAACTCTGGAAAACGCCAAAAAACAATCCATCGGCTCCAACTTGAGCGTCGATCCATTTTGCGCATCTGTGCCCTGACAGGAACTTGAGAACGTCCCCTGCTAGCCGCTCGCAGGCGCTCTGCATGGACGCCATCTCACTGGATGACTTCCCGTAAGGCTAGAGTCGTCTCTAGATTTCGCTAAACTCTAGAGCGGGGAGCAAAATCTGTCGGAGCTTCGAATTGGCTCCACTTGCAAACGCCCATCGGCTGCGTCCTCCAGCCGCTTAGTCAGCAGACTTGGTGCTCACGTATAAAGCAATTTGCTGATGGGCAGCCATGCAAGAGGGCCGGATGTACAGTTTCTGCCCCGATTACCTGCCATTTATATCGATTTAGAGACGAGCTTCAATCTGGRAGGGGGGGTCGACCCCCCCTTCCAGATCGCAAGGTTTAGAGACGGGCGCCTCCCTAGACGGACTTCGAATCTACCTTCGGATCTCGAACGAGCTCCTAAATCCGGCTAGAGCGGGTGATCTCTGGTGATCTAGAGAAATAGAGACGTCCCTAAATCCTTACGGGAAGTCATCCACTGATACTCCTTCTCTTGGGGTATTCCGATATCCCAAGCATGCTGTATCAACACGCCCCACATAGAACTACGCAGCACAAGCGTCGTATTCGCTTCCTATAGCACCCAACCTACCGCAAATATTATACATGCACCCTATGCGCGCCTCGCCATATCATGTCCATGACAGGAAGAATGTGGCATGGGCGCCGCAGCCCCCNTCGTGTCCTGCAGCAGCCCCCAGGTTTCGTCAGCTAATGACGCAATGCAACATCGCCATGTCACCCAAGCGCGCGGCCAAAATTCAAAGTTGGTGAGCACTCGTCTGCGCTGGCACGTTCCCTGGAGGCTCGCACAAAATTGAACACATGCAGGCTTTATCCCGGCCCTGGAACCTAAATCCAAGCAGCCATGGTCTGAAGCAGTTACCACGCAGCGAGGACGCGAACAAAGCCGTCACTGTATAAGGTGGCGCAAAGGGTAGGGTACGTACACGTGAACACGCGCGGGTCGGCAGCGTCACTGACGTCCACGGCAGGCTTCCTATAGGAGGGGGAGACCGGGCAGGGAGCTCGGGATATCATGCATCACGGCCAGGGGTGCAAACGTATGCGAACGAAACCTTGCTCGAAGGCGGCTTGACGCCCTCCGCGAAGCGCGAAGCAAGTCGTTTTCCAAGGTTCTCGCGAGTCCGGAGCCCTGCGTGGATGTCCGGATGGCGGATTGACTTTGGAGGGCTCCAACCAAGGATATCGATCAGGGCAGGCAACGGACGATCGACTGCGAGATGGTGCGCAGATGCGTATGTTAGATGCTGTGGTCTGAGGTCTGAGTCCGCGGAGGGTGAGCTCGGGGGGAAGGCTCCGGCGGAGGAACCGTAACCAGAGCCTAGCGATGCGCAGATGCACAGGGTGCCGCCGACCTCAGGACGGAGACATCGATGCAACGCTGCTCGTCAGGCGTGTCCAAACCAAACCTTCAGATGGCATCCGCAGGCCCGAGAACCGGCCCAGTCAAGACTCAGGACTCGCCCGTGCTGAGTCAAGACGAAGCATAACGCGCACGAGTCAGGTCTCCAGAACAGCGCGCTGTGCGTGTTAGACTCATGCATGCCTTGAGCTTCTTCCGGCCGCGCTTGTACACCGGGCGATGAGCGACGAGCGACAGACGATGGGAGATGGGCGGCGGGTGAAGGATGGGAGGCCGGCTCGTGCCTGGGGCAGATGCGCTGGGCACTAGGCCCGGTCTGGCACTGCACTGCGATTAACGTTTGGCGATCGGGTTCGGACGTGGATGCGCGGCTGGCGGCGCTGTGGGCCTGAGTGTGTGACGAGCGTGGAGGTTGGTCCTTTGGAGGTCCTTGGGTTGTGGATGGCCAGTAAGGCACCCCAGGACGTCGGCTAGCCAGGTCAGGACCAAGCAAGCAAGGGTATGCTGGTCCTTGGAACAAGTGGGCGCTGAGCAAACGTCTTACACCGGCTGGTCGAGACTTGACCAAGAGTGGGAATGGGCCTCGATATGTGGTTTCCTCGACTCGCTCGAGCAGCGACATCCGCCCAGCAACGACGCAAACCTAAAAGTCCATCATGAGAAGGAGGAGCCCGGGAGAGAGATGGAACTCGAAGACGTAGATGGCATCCACGTCCGAAGCTCGGACGCGCACACACAGGCATGTGGGCGGATGCGCATATGCGTGTGTCGCCGTCGACCGTTCACGCGCCCAAGACCCAAAGCTCCGAGTCCAAGTGGCCCAAAGCCGTCGCGCAGGCTCAGGCTGCGCCATGTGCGGGCATCGATGTGCGTCAACGCCATGTCGTGATGCGCAGATGCTTTACGCAACCACCCGGGCTTCTAGCAGATGGAAGGCGGAGCTCGTCCATCCCGCTAGCGCTCGACATTGACTGTGCTCAGAGCCTAGTAGTAGTAGCTCATGAGCACTGTGTAGGCAGTATCCTGTGGTGGATATCAGTGCGAAGGCGGCGAGGACGACGACAACGACAGAATTCCAGGAACGGAAGACGCAGAAGAGAACACTGCGAATCGAGGGCGCCCGGAGAAAGTCAAGCATCCGAACGTGGGCGTCGACGGTCGTGCACTCAGCACTGGCACTCGCCCGGCCTACCTCGTCCGTCCATCCGTCCATCCGTCCGTGCGTTCTTCCGCGTCTCCATCATCCCACGGACGGCGCCAGGGTAAGGGCCCCAAGGAGCCATATGCTCGCCCGCACCGCACCTGGCCCTGCGCACGCGCGCTGATCAGGGAAGAAGCTCTGCGAGAGAGGGGGGTGACTCGGATTCGGCGGTGCAGCAGCTGGGACCTGGGAGCCGCGTCAGTCCGCGATCGACGAGAATGGGGCCATCATGCGCCGATGGGCGATAGGTGCTTACGGCGGACTACCGAAGTACTACGCAACTTTGACTACTTGCTGTATACTTGCGACTGCGTGGTAGCGCCTGGGATAAAATGGAGAGGAAAAGACAGCCTCGAGGACTCATGGGGCATGTGCGTGATAATGCATGATGTGGGGCGTGGTGGGGGTGGAGAGCGTTCGGACTTGCGAGGGGCTGCATATCCCAAAAAGAGCGGAGGAGTTGGATGGTGTTTTGTTTGAGCTGTACACAACAACTCCCTTGTGGCGCTCGCCGTGCTCCTCGCGCGTCTCCTTGCGCGCTCAGGCTCGGTTCGAATTCTGAAATGCTTGCTCACCATCGCTGACCGCAAGCCGCAGAGGTGACCTCATGGGAAGGCGGCCAGCGTGGTACAGAAGCCCACCCGGATCCGAGGAGAGAAAAAGTGGGCACAATAACGGCAGGAAAGGAGAGGAGGGAGAATCAGAGGACTGATGGGGCGGAGGAGGACTGGCGGTTGTCCATCATTTCACGACTTCTCGCCGTGGGACGCTCAGGCTGAGGCTTGCGCGCTGGGTCTGACCAGAATCTTGAAATCTCGTCCCCTTCCCCTTGCGTCCGCCACCGGCGACGGCTCTCTTCCTCCATCCTCTCCTCTTCTCTCTAAAGCCCGGCTTATCCGCTCCYTCCCTCCCCCCCTCCCCGCCGCTTCTTTCCTCCTCTTCCTCCTCTCCCACCACCGACTCTCCTCTCTTCCACTCTCCTCCGTCCCTCCATTTGGACAACTACTACAACACGCGCCGACGAAATGCCTAAACGCCGTTCGCCCGCAGAAGAG
>JAPEVG010000419.1:0-29558 GCA_029747595.1 Trametes cubensis
GTATCCTACGATACCTGGAAAAGTCCTCAATATCTACCTGCGCTACTTGGACCCAGCGTGCCAGACCACCAGGTAGTGCAGAGCCTTGCATTTTCGGGAGGTGAACTATTTGCTCGTTCACTTCTGCCCTGATCTGTTCGGACTTCATGTGGATCCTTGTAAGTATTGTAGGATCTCCCCTCCAGAACTCGTGAACACCTTGGATTATCAAAGCAGGCGCCCCGACTGATCGTACACGAGTAGCCGGATATCAGACCACAAGGTCCTAGGCCCGTCGTGCATTCTTGTGCATATGCTCGCCTTGCTGCGCCGCGGTGGCTGTGACGCGCTGCGCCCGATATGGTAGGCAGTCTATTTGCTGGGCCGTCGCTACGGCAGCGAAGTTCTAGCACTTGACCATCTCCAGCCCGACAGCCCGACGAATGCGCACGCGTCGGCATCCCCCTCGCGCTGCTACGTTGCAATATCAGCAGAAGAANCCCCCGCGCGCGATTTCTCGAACATCAGAGGTAGATGTGACTGGGAGAGACGAATTCTGTCGTACGACGTCATCACATCTGTCAAATTGCATACGAGGGTACTAGGTGCGCGACCGCAGTCGCGGAGGTCGCGGCTTTGGTATGTATCGAACGTGACTTGTGTGCGCCCTGCAGATCAATTTTAGAGGTGCAATGCAGATGGTCGTGGAGCAGCGGCACCTTGCACAAGAGCGTCCGGCAGGTCTGTTGACCCCGACATGCTTCGCGACACACGGCCGATTGTCGCACGGATGTAGACGTCGCTGGTTCTAAGATGTTCTACGTCGCGCAGCGCGAGGTATAAAAACCCATCTGCGTTGCTCGATGGATGGTCAAGGTGTTGCACCTCGGACATCTGTCTAAGAACATCCCAGGGACTTGATACGCGCTTCCGTCTCTCTTCACTCTGCACAGTCACCATGAAGACTTTCGTCGGTACCGTTACGCTCGCGGTCCTCGCTGCGAACGCGTCTGCGCGGACGTTCACGGTCACGAACAACTGCCCGTTCACCATCTGGTAGGTCCCTCCATTCTCGTTAGTCGTCAACCTCGACTGATTTGATTTGCTTCAAGGCCAGCAGTACGTACCCATCATCTTTCTCACTAGTTGATCACAAGCAGACGGTCTCGCACCAAACGCGCAGATCTTCACCGACCTCAACGTCGGCTCCGCTACGCCTGACCAGCCCACAGGCTGGGAGCAAGAGGCCTATCAGACCGTCTCCTTCTCTGTGCCCGATAACTGGCAAGCCGGTCGTATCTGGGTAAGACCCGCTCTTCCCGACTTACATTCAACAGTCAGAACGTACGCTAATTGGTGCAATGCCACGTCTTCCTTCGCGTATGCATGTCTAGGGTCGCCGCGACTGCGACTTCAGCACGGGCACCCCGGGCCCGACTCAATGTCTCGACGGCGGATGCAACGGCGGGCTCGAGTGTGACCCGAACACGGGCACTGGCGTCCCGCCCGCAACCGTTGCAGAGTTTACGCTCGGCATCAACGGTGCTCCTGATAACTACGATGGTGAGTGTCGTTTCTCGTCATCTCTCGAGGTCATAGTTTAATTGCGCGACCTATGCGTGATGCAGTCTCCCTCGTCGATGGCTACAACCTACCCGTCCGGATTGACAACAACAAGGGCTGCGGCGTCGCGGACTGTCCTGTTGACCTTGGCCCGAACTGTACGTAAGACTTCTCCGCCTGTCTGCAAACGTTGGGCAGACTCGCTGATGGTGCATTGTGTACAGGCCCCGACCCGCTTAAGGGCCCCTTCGACTCCACTGGATTCCCCGTTGGCTGCAAGAGCGCATGTGCAGCAGGTCTTGGTGATCCGGGTAAGTGTCCCATAAGCCGCATCATCCAATGCTATCTGTACCCATACTCATCGGCATCCTCGTCCAACAGTCAACAACCCGAACTGCTGCACGGGCACGCACAACACCCCCGCCACTTGCCCATCCTCCGGCGTCGAGTACTACTCGTACTTCAGTGCGTCTCTGAACTCGCCTTGCATGACGTTCGGCATAACCACTGACGCACGCTACCACGATCCTGATTCACAGAGGACAACTGCCCGAACTCGTACGCGTACGCGTACGATGAGTCGAGCGGCACCGCGCTCTGGACGTGCGACTCGAGCCTTGCCGCAGACTACACCATCACTTTCTGCCCGTGAGTCCATTGAGGACGGTTCACATGCATGCACCGTACGCTTGGGACATCCCTCATGTGGGATATCTTCAATCGGGTAGCGTCAGTCACCGTATATACCATGCATCGTTGTATATACCAATAGTATATCTATATCATTTCATGGCAGTATGAGTCGTTTAGTTTCTAACGAGCGTGGCTCAAGTATGAACTTGAACCGTTTCTTGATCGTGATCATGATGAGGCCCGATGCGATTTCGGGCTCCGAAAATGGTGGCTACGTGCGGAGCTAATTCGCATACTTATTGCTGGCGAGGCCTCAGTACTCAGTGCCTCACCCAATTTACTGAGTTTCGTCATGATCAACATGGACGAACTCTCCACCGTAGAGTCTCTCCTCGCTGAGATCGACCGAGTTAGCTCGGAAGAAAATGAGTTGTCCTTTACACGCATCTCTCCCCAGGAGGACGACATGCCCAACAAGGCGCATCTCGCAGCTGACAAAGAGGTGTTTCCTATCCTCCGCGCGTTCCCTACACCGCTGAGCCCCCAGTTATATGGGCGCATTGCTTTGAACCTCATTACATCCAGTGCAAGCGTCAAGCCCTTCCTAAGAAACAAGGCTATCACCAACGAATGGGACCACGACCAGGACTCGCAGCTGAAGCAACTCGTCTGCAAGCTGCTCGACACTCTAATCGCGCAGGGCGAACACTCATCTAGTCTCCTCAGAGCTATTACGGAACCCCCTCTACCTCGACGCCACAAAGTTGTCTCAAAAGGATTTGAATGAACGTACGTTGACTTGCTCAGATATGCCCGTCAAAACAGCTGATGAGAGCCCACTCAGGCCAAGGTGCGTACTGTTTGCCTACAATTTGGCCAACATTCGACGATTGACTGCTGGTGATGATCTAGCGGCCAAAACAGCGTGGGACACGCCATTCGTCGGAGAATATCACAAGCATATCTATGACTGGATCATGCATGCGAAGTCTGATAAGCCATACCACAACATCCTGCCCATCGTCCAGAGCTCGGGGCTGGCAAGTCCAGGCTGGCTCATGAAGTTGCGAGCCTCATCTTCACGCTACCGCTCAACGTTCCTCGGTGGTTGAGTCAGAAGAGTAGCGGTAAGCCGCTGCCTCACTACTAGTATGTGCGTGGATGGCAATGACCGTCTTCTCTCAGTCTACCCGGAGCCCGACCAGAAGGGTGTCGAGTATCTGACAGCTACGTATGAGGAAAAGCGGGTCAGAGCGCGACATCGGTGGTTTCTGTGCAGGCTCATACAGACCGTCGTCAAGTATATGCAAGAGATGGCGCCCGGCAAAACTTACGAATCCTTCAGCGCCTGGCGAGCATATCTGTCAGAGTCTGTTGAAGCTACCGAAAGCAGACGGGCAACGATGAACGCGTCTGTTGTGGTCAGTTGGGATCTATCGCGCGATTGTTCATCTCAGGCTGATGCTCAAATGTCAACGTAGGATACGCTGGAGCCGTGCGACGTGCCAAAGGAGGCATGGAATTCGGCTTACCTCGCGGAGGGCCTTCGACCTTTAGTAGATGCGATGAAAAGCCGTGTCTCTTCGAAGGCGACTGCCCCTCCGGTCTTGATCCTCTTCACAATCGACGAAGTAGACGGATTGTCAAGCGTCACCGTTGATAGCAGATTTACGTGCTACGACATCTTCCTCTCCGCTCTGCAAGACTTCCGCGCGCATAACCCGTACTTCATTCTCACCCTCTCAACACATCCACATCTCGACATCCGCGCTCCTACGCTTCGTTATGTTAGTTGTCTACGTGACGTGCGTCCTGACACTGTCAAACAGGGCACCCTGGACAGAACTGCCCTTTGACTGCAGTATCAGCCTGCGAGGTTAACCCATATATACCCCCGGTACCATGATGCTAGATGATGCAGCGACACCTGAGTTTATGGCAAAGTACGGAAGACCAGTGTAAGTTGCCGCCCTATCCCGCATATGCTGGGCTGAGAATCCCGGCAGCTTTGACGCACGGTTGCAGGCGGCCAAAAAGGCTCAGTTACAAGACGTTCTTGCCGGGGTCGTCGACTTTGCCTTCCTGAAGCTCGTTGGCCATACTCCGCAACAGTATGCACAAGTTGTACGCGCTCGCAAACGTCCGAGCGGCGCCAGTGCAAATATCCTTTCCCTCGGGATCGAACTGGCTGCTCTCGCCACGCGGGTCCCTCTCGACTTCGACGTCAGTCGAGAGAGTGCACGCGACGTCATGCAGAACTTGCTCTCCAATCGTATGCTCATCGCGTTCAGCCAACTACTTCAGTTCCCCGGTTGGAACTCCCCCGTCTATTAGACGGTGGCAAGTTCGAACCGGTTCCATGTCCGGGCGTCAAAGCACGTAAACAACGCCAAGTACAGCAGGTAACAAATTACTTAGTTCCGTTACTAGAGAGTGACTAGAGAGTGATTCAGGACATTGACTGCAGCAAAATAGAACACTGACGGGGATTGAACCCGCGGCTTATACATCGCTGGAAGCGTGGTAAACCACTATCAATACTCCACAGGGCTTATTACATATAGCTTCTCAGTGTACTACTCATACGGCATACAAGCTGGTGTTTGATATTCTGACTGACCGGCAGCTTGTACGGCCTGTACAACCATAGATACAGGGGCATAGTATTGAACTATAGGTACGTATTGAGGGGTTGTATTGTACTCAGTAATCCGATGTTACAGAGCAGGCGGGGGTTATGTACAGGTATATAATGTCATGAAGTCATAGAAATCAGGGTTGTGTGGAGTAGTGGTTAGAGTGGCTTGCGGTGAGGTCTAAGCCGCGGGTTCGATTCCTGTCGGTGTTCTATTTTGCTGCAGTCAATGTCTTGAATCACTCTCTAGTCACTCTCTAGTAACGGAACTAAGTAATTTGTTACCTGCTTTACTTGGCGTTGTTTACGTGCTTTGACGCCCGGACATGGAACCGGTTCGAACTTGCCACCGTCTAATAGACGGGGGAGTTCCAACCGGGATACTGAAGTCCCTCGTTCAGCATCCCGCAGCACCAGGAGTACATGCGGGCAGGCACCGCCTCCGAACCTCTCCTCGCTCACGCTGCAGCCAAAGTCATGAACGAGTTCGGCTTGAACTTGGTGCGTAGCCTTGCAGAGGGGTTCAAGCACGGGCTGTTGGACAAGGGCCAACGGGGAGAGCTTGTTGCCCGGTTCCTCCTGATCTTCGCGCACGATAAGGCACAAGGCCCGCAGCGCTCGCTGAGCGATCCTTCAGCAGCGATCAACTGGAGCCAGAAAGTCCCCGTCCTGACGTTCTTGGAATCTCTCTTCACTCTAGGCCATCACGACAGTATCTGGAGCTGTCTCCCCATCAACGCCCATCGGATCAGCATTGAACCAGTCAAGGCTCTCGGGGAGGCATTCGACGGTGCCTACGTACGCTTCTCGCACTTTGTACGAGTTGACAGCGTGAACATGGTCGACACACACGCGGGCGCTGCCGCTCTCGCACGAGGGATGGCCTTCCAAGGCTACCACTCACAGCCCAACTGGGACGTCGCTATCCCCGTGCTGATGAAGGATGTGAAGTTCGACCATTCGGATGTCACGTTTATTCTCGTCCGTGTCAACGCACGGCGGGGGGCAAAGAGGCACAACGGCGTCAAAGTCCAGGCCACGGAAGGCATGTTGACCAACCGCTATCCATACATCACCATTGAGATGCACCTTGGTGTTCGTGATGATGCCGACGCGGAGGACCACACTCAGGATTACGAACTTGGCAGCGGCGACAGCGACGACAAGCAGGGGGGTGCCGTCAGTCATGTTCATGAGAAGGCCGGGAAGTCCAGGCAACCTTCCACAGGTGTTCAGGTATCATCTGCGCCTACAACGCATGCAGACGGCCCCCGTCTGCTTCGTTCCCAGCGGGCCAAGTCAGAGGCCCCTCGCTACGAGATCAAAGCATATGAATGTTCGTCCAAACTGTACAGAGTCATAGATCCCGGCCAAGAGGACCAGTACGCCTCACTGCTCGAAAGTCGTGGCGAAGCCTTCGGGGAAACCGCGGAGACTCTAGACTGCGTTCGGCAGATGAAGGCCGTCTGGATGTCGGGCAAGCCAGAGCTGTCTGACGCGAGTGAGGAGTCGGGCGTGCAGTGTACTGGTTAACTTCCCTATGTACGTATGCGTATAGTGTATGTTTTTTTGTTTATAAAAGAGGGTATCCTTATACGCAGTCGCAATACATGCAGTCGTTCAGTAGCCGCCTGTAGGGCGTGGCCCACGAAGGTTTCGAACATGTACAGTACCTCGGCATCCTCCGTCGACACGATATACGAAGTGCCGATGCGCTAGGGTACGCTGGTGCGATGTCTCTGGTGTGAGCGCCATCTCCGTAGGAAGTCCGAGGAGTAGAATGGCGCCACACGCAAACGTGTTGTTCACAACACCGTTCGTCGTGCATCATTGAGCTTCGCGAGGTTCAATCCATGTTCTCGGATGGGATACTCGATAGGAAGCATGCATCGTTATGTATACTACTAATGGCATGTGTACATCATATGTGCTCTACATGGATACATGGTGGTACGATTGGTTGTTGTTGTCGGAGGCGCTGCAGCAAAATAACGTTGTTGATACAATGGTGGTGGAAGTGAGAAGAACAAGGCTGATGTCATGGTCCGGTCACAAAGCATTGCGGAAGCGATCCCAGAAAGCAGGAGAGAGATGATGACGGTAACGACGATTATGGTACGTGTGGGGGGTATGGCAACGATGAGTAATTGAAGAGAATAAGGACAATAAGGAGTGGAGTAGGGAGAGGGAGACGTAGACGCAGACAACAGGAATCTTGAGAACGTTGAGGGAGAGGACGCGCTGGAGCCTAGGCCATCGTCCTGCGGACTTGGTACGTCGCCCTGAAGCGCAGCAGAGCGAGCGTGTCTTCGGCCCAGTCAAACTCGACTCCGATGTCTTGGAGGCGGTCCTCGATGCACGGGCGAACCAGCTTGGACCAGATCATGCCACCGCGGTTCCGGAGATACGCGCAGTCCGCGCAGCTTCTGCCCACACAGTCGAAGTCGTCGCACTGCCTAGTCCTACAGACCCGATAATTAGTACCTCTTTTGGGACGCCAGTGGGGGAGAAGGGGGCGAGAATGAACAGAGACGACGACGTACCCGAACTTAGGCCGCTTCTGCCAGAGGGCAAGCGGACGCCTCTTATGCGGGCCGTCGATGAGCTCAGGGTCCTCCATGGGCCGTACATGACGCGTGTTGCGCTTCCGATGCGTCGCACAGAGCGGGTCTCCCGCGCACTCACTGGGCGAATGCCCACGTCTCCCGCCCTTGGCCTCCTGTGGCGGCGGGGGCGGTGGCAACGGAGATTGGATGCGCGCCKGCTCTGCGGGACCAGYWCTCTCCTCGACCGCTTCCTGYAGAACTGATAGAGGCCGCCGCTGCATGCGCGGTGGCGCAGACGACGGCCGGGTCAGACTATGAGCATACTCAGCGACACTGTCCCGCGGGTAGTCGGGTTTCGACGCCACACCCCCAAAAGGCGGTGGTGCACCGATGGGCGCAGGCGATGGGCTGAACAGCGCCGGCGCAGGGCGGCCCTGGTAAGGGTGAGGAGGGAAGCCGATAGGCGACGGCTGGCTTTTTCTTGGTTCATTCGGGACGTAGATGTCGTCTGCGTGTGGGTCTAGGCCGACGAGACTGTTCCATGTAGCATTCGTGACTGTTCGTGGTTTGGAGGCATACGGCAGGTCGAGCGAAGGGCTGCTCCTCGCATGAGAATAAGGAGCTGGGTAGGATGGCGACCATGAGTTGTGCCACGGACTGAAGGTGGCGTCGCTTCCAGCAAACCCTCCGAGCTGGAATGGCTGAGCGAGGAGCACGGGAGAGTGACGGGGAGAAGAGTAGCGCATAGACTGCATAGCGAGCTTAGAGGACATGGACGAGGTGGTGAGGTTGATGGTGGCGAAGAGGAGAGGAACGAGAAGAAATGAACGCCATCACGGAGGATTTTGTAGGCTGAGAGAATGTGGCTAAGAGGCGTACTTCGGTCGTTACGCTTGGACCTTGTTCAGAGGATCACAACCGAACGTGACACACTGGGAGACTCGTGGTTGATTGGGCGCTGTGCTAGGGCCGTGTAAGGCAGGTGAGAAAGATTTCCCTACCTCGTGCGGTCCAAGAGCCCTGGAGGCTGAAGGAGCCGGTGAAGAGGTGCCAATGCGGTCGATGTGGTTGGCGTGCAATATGATTGTGGGTGGTAGCAACAAGGGAAGCCGCCTACGCGCTGCGCGGGAATCGCGGCCCATGCTTACCGTGCTGTGGCTAAGGGTTTACGTGGATGATTGAGTTGAAGCACCATCAATGAGCCATGGGAGGAGTTGAAAATAACGTTGGCGGGGGCAGCTGACGACCAGATGTTGGTCAAGGACGATGTGGACGAGAAAGGCTCGCTCCCGTCCCCTGCCACCGGCGTCTACCTGCACGTGGCCGAGTGATGGCGGCTGCCGCATATGGCAGGAAGCGTCGAAGGGGAAAAGAAAAGGAGAGGACGATCTCGGTCTTTCGCCTCTCCGTCCTTTGGGCCCACCGTTCTTCCGCCGGATCCCTTTGATCACAGCAGCCATGTCAGTGTATGTTATCAGCCATTTCGAGGGGAACAGAAGATACGTGGGTGTAATGGTCGCCCCTGGCCAGAAGAAACAGGAGCGTCGCGTCGGTAGTTACAACCTGGTTTCATGAGAAACGAGGATCGCGAACATCGACTGTCTTCTGACGCACAATGTCATGAGTGCATGTATTTAGGTAATGATACCCCGCCTTGACTCATCGGCTCGCATGCCGATGTGACATTCGCCCTTATAACCTTCCTCCCTCCAACAAACATGTCCAGAGTACCTTGTCCCTCTCATCCCCCCTTCCTCTTTACCCCGCCTTTCCCCCTTCCTTCTCTTTCCCCATGACTGCACGACACGCCGAGGTCGACGAGGAGACCCCCCTGCTCCGTTCAGAATCCCATGGGCAAGGGCATCACAAAAGGAAACACAATCCCATCCCCTGGGGACAGTTCTCCATTCTCCTCATTCTGCAGCTCGCAGAACCCCTCACGAGTCAGGTCATCTATCCCTTTGCTCCAGAGGTAAGCAGCTCGCGAATGTGTTGACCGACTTCCCATTATAACGCACGCCGCGTACGTTATTAGCTCATTCGGAACATTGGGATCACTCATGGAGACGAGACACGGGTGGGATACTATGTCGGTCTCATGGTACGTAATGCTATTGCTTATCTTCGCGTGAACGGCCTTCTCCAAATCACCCTCGCGGGATTCTGTCGGCTCTGTGAGAAGGACGGCCTGGTATTTGTCGTCTCGTCTGTGGACAGTACCGCTCGCGAGGCGTACTTCGGCGTCATGAAATCTTTCGCCATACATTTGCTTACGTGCATCCTCTTTGTATAGCAATCTATCTTCTTTGCGACTCAGGCCGTCACGGTCCTGCACTGGAGTCGCATCTCAGACCACATAGGACGTAAGCCAGTTATCATGACCGGTTTACTGGGTCTGTCCGCGTCCATGTACTGCTTCGGGCTGTCCCGCACATTCTGGGGGGCCGTCATCAGGTATGTCACGCGACGACATCTGTAGCTTGCGGCAATTGACCGTTCCACAGTCGCAGTTTGAACGGCGCGCTGAACGGCAACATTGGCGTTATGAAAAGTATGCTGGCGGAAATTACGGACCCATCGAACATCGCCCAGGCGTATGCATTTATGCCAATCGCATGGTCAACCGGTGCAACTCTGGGGTAAGCTTGCTATCGACCCTCGTCCATATATGCGCATGTGGCTCACTTCGACTTCGTGATCAGCCCTATCATAGGCGGTTCCTTGTCGCGCCCCGCAGAGCGCTTCCCTAACGTATTCGGACACTCTGAGTTCTTCAAACTGTATCCTTATTTCCTTGCTTGTGCCATCCCGGCAACCTTCTCGGCCATCGCTTGCTTCGTCACTCTGTTTTTCCTCAAAGAGGTACGCAGATCGTGCGCCGCTTTCCCACACCGTCTCATCCTTGACCCGCCCGTCTGTCCAGACAGTACGCAATCCCCTGTCTATTCGCCAGCTCCTCCATCTCTCCCCCAAAGCAGCATCCCCCGAACGTACATCCAAATCCCTCGATATCGATGACAGCTCGCGGCCGCTCCCCCTGCGCCGGCTCCTCGTCCCGCGTGTAATTGTCGCCGCAGGCAACTACGCCTTCCTCGCGATCGTCGACATCACCATGCGCGCGATCCAGCCCGTGTTCTACTCGACGCCCATCGCGCTCGGCGGCCTCGGGCTCGAGCCGCAGACGATCGGCCTCATCCTCTCGCTGTACGGCATCACGAACGGGCTCGTGCAGATCTTCCTGTTCGGGCGCGTGCATGATAGGTTCGGGACGAAGCGCGTGTTCATGGCKGGCGTCGCGAGCACGCTGCCCGTGTTCGCGCTCTTCCCGGTYATCAACGAGCTCGCGAGGCTCGAGGGCATGTCGTCCACMGTCTGGGCGGTCGTCCTCGGSCAGGCRCTCCTAAGCATCATCGTCAACTTCTCCTATGGTYAGTCTCTWCTNCCATCCCNCACAYRTATWYGGCRGCTTACTGACGRYGYRCCRYAYAGGYTGCGTGTTCATCTTCATCACCGCRTCGGCGCCGAACAAGGCGTCGCTGGGGTCCGTGAACGGCCTCGCGCAGATGCTCGTGTCGATCATGCGCACGGTCGGGCCGGCGACCGCGAACTCGCTCTTTGCGCTCTCGATCGACGAGAAGCACCACTACYTGGGCGGGTACTTTGTGTACTACGCCCTCGGCGCGCTCGTGTGTGTCGCGCTCTGGGTGGGCACGTTCCTCCCGGACAAGACGATGTCGGACGAGGACGAAGACGAGGCTGGGKAGTCGTCATGAGTGATGAGTGGTTGTAGCTGTGAGTGTGTGAGGAGGGNAGGTTGAGTTGATCTGAGAGGGTGAGGCGGTTCACGACCATTGGATACGACACGAAAATTCACGAGCGGACGGTTAGATGAGGCTCAGATGAGCAATTGCAAAAGAGCAGTGCATTCCCGACGACTTATAGCCATGTATTCCCCCTCRCACGTAGCGATATCCGTCTCGGTTTCTCACTCTGGATTACATAGATGGAATACTACCAGCGTGTATCTCTCTCTTTATCTGCGCTCGACCGTTGAAATATTGCTGGGCATCCTAATGCGCAARAGTGGAAGGCAACGAATCTCTGCGGTGTGTATTTGCAGGTTCAATTCCTCGGTAAAGTCCTTGAGTGTTAAGATGCTAGAGTAGAGTTAACTAGTCTCRGATGTTCACAAACGGCAATTCARCTGAGCGTCCCAGTCGTCCGACCCCACSCCCTCARTGACRACGAACARGTCGAGCGGATCGTACGYCGCCTTGATCGCCTTCAGTTGGTCRTARTGCGAACCGAAGAACGCCTGCTTGAAGTTCGCCCCCTGCAGYGACGCCTACATSRCATCCCACAGCGCGCTCRTCAGCCCCACGTTCCATAGCCAGAGAGASCTTGGATTCYRSAGTGACGYACCTCGTTGAAGTATGCACCAGAATCCGGCGCGAGCGCACGCAGCTGTGCGTTGCTCGCGTCCACCGTGGCCTGCACGTCGTCGATCTCGGCGGCGGTCGCACCATCGGGCCASGTCCCGATGAGCGTGACGTGCACCCCGGCCTTGCGCCAGGCRGGGTTGAGCCCCRCTGAGTCTGGGTCGACGTCGGCGACGACGCCACCTGCGACCATCCTATCATAGAGGAAGTGTGAGTAGCGGTATTGAGCTAGACGAGGAGCTGACGAGGAGGTAACACGAACAAGTACTGCGCGCCGTTGGGCATGCCCAGGAGCGTATCCGTGACGTTCTCATAGTTATTGTCRATGACATCTCGCGGGAGGAGCCACGACCCGAGCAGGTTGTTCGCGCCCACCTCGCCCTGCGCGTGAGCGAACGTGGGCTCGTACTACGCGAAGAACGAGGGGTACGCCTCCATGGACGCGTTCTGGACGACAAACGAGCCGTTAGAGCCCGCCGCGAGGTCTTGCAAGAAGGAGAAGTAGGGCCCGATCGTCTCGTTGGCCTGTGYGRYGGTGGCGTTGGGGAGGACGAGGACGGCCCAGTGCGTGATGCTCCCGTTGAACGGCGTGACGGTCATATATCCGCCCCATCCGGCATCGGTGAGCGTGGACGTGTTCTGCACGAGCGCGGAGACGGCCTCCCGGTTGGACTGGGCGTCGCTGRCGGTYGCCAGGAAAYTKAACACAATCAGAGGGGCGGATGGTTGGGTACGGTAGGTCACTGAAGTGGCGAYCCCGTACGTCCCGCCGCCGCCGCCTCGGAGAGCCCAGAAAAGGTCAGAGTGCTGGTATGCGTTGGCTGTGATGTTTTCACCAGAGGAAGTGACCACGGTGAACTCAAGTACGTTGTCAACGCCTATGACAGTTGTCCTGTGTCAGTCATGAGGTTAGTGACTGTCGTGGAGTATTAGTACTTCACCTAGTCCATATGATGGGGAGAGAGCGCTGTGGCCGCCGCCTTGCAGCCATCCGCCTCCRGCGCCGACTGAACCACCAGGCCCTATGCCGCCCGGCAGCATWCGGCCAGTTGCATTGGCGGCCTCRTAYGCGCCAAGCCACTGTACCCCAGCACCGATAGTCAAAGCTACACAACGGTTACAGCAYCTCCTTGRACCTGAAGATCGATRTACGCTTACCATACTCATAKGTCACATTGTCTGGSGCACCGGCRGGACGGAAAGTCGGGTGAACCGTCGTGTTCTTCAAGTTGTGTGTCCACAACATGAACGWGCCTCGTCCATTGCTGCGGCCGAAATAATCATGTCTAAGATCCTRCGGTCAGGTGCTGCGCACAGTCCGKGTGGCAAGATGYGGAGCTTACCCAGTGTTCTTGACRGCCAAGCGGAGGTTATGTTCTGCGGCGAAYTTGACRGCGGCYTGCACGTCTTCTACCGTACGCGCATCGACGCCAATCGGAGAGACGCTTCCCTGGTCGCACGGAACGCCGAGGGTGGTGTTCAGGTAGCAAGCCTCGATGGTTCCGTTYGGAAAGATGTACGTCTCGAAGTTGGGAGCCTCCATGGCCCCAGGCTGGTCTGCACGCCAATTGCCGTCGAGCCATCCGTTGTTGACCGCCGCGCAATCCGAAGACTGCGAGTCAACGTAGCAGGGCTTGGCGGGCGGAGAMGGGGTGACCAGWGGCTGMGAGACTTGCGAAGCGAGCTGCGCRAAGTCGYCCTGCGAGGGCCAGCACGACTCGCCGTAGAGGCATCGGCAAGTTGTCGTGTTTTGGCCTGAAGCGACGCGGATGGCGTGGAGTACGCCGAAGGCAAGGGTGAAAGGAGCTACCGTYAAGAGCATTATAAGAGGATGAGCGAAGACCTCCGCAAATTGTGAGGYCTGTTGTACGKTAAGTGCWCTCACCRCTGCTTCCYCCTTTTATACAATGGGCATGRCGCCTGAGGGACTACGATCCGTGGAGTCATTGACGCCAAAGTACCGTGTGTGCATCACAAGGGAAACTACGCACGCTNAGNNTNGNNAGTAGGCATACCCGACCAACATCATCGGACACCCTCTGTGCGCAGTGGAAACCCGTGCTATTTAGGCTATAGGCGCGTATCTTGAGGCTTCGGCGCCGACAAACTTGAGTCGGTTGGCACAGCAATCCTCGCTTAGACTGTGATCCTTGAATCCGTTGTGTTTGAGTGTAACGCCTGGCGGATAGCGCTGTGCCGAGCACCCACCGACAGCGTCATTTGCATTGTGAGGAGGTTAACCGTCGAAGGACTTGCGCGGGACGCCTGCGGAGGGATCTGCGTGGTGTAGATGACTCATGAGTATGATATTCTTCGGTGAGTATGGTCACACCGTCTTCTGTGTCTGCATTAATAGACGGGAAATAGTAATCATCATTTCAATGCAGCTTCGTCTATACACGGCACCTCAAATCTGACGTCCATTCATCCGAMCCCACGCCTTCTGCCACCACGAACAGATCGAGCGGATCGTAGARTTTCTTGATTGTCYTCAGAGCGTTGTAGTGTGAACCAAAGAACGCTKGCTTGGGGTTTGGTTCGTACAAGGACGCCTGTGTCCATGWTCGTAAATCAGGGCTSGATGGCTCGTNATATGCCGATCGCGGCATACGCACCTCGTTGAAGTAAGCACCGGACTGCGGTGCCAGCGCGCGCAGCTTTGCAGTGTTCGCTCGCAGCACGTTTCGTTTCTGCTCRATCTCGGCGGAGGTCGCTCCATCAGGCCATGACGTGCCTACGACAACGTGAGTGTTGGCTTGGCGCCATGCGGGATTGAGTCCAGTCGTTGAAGGGTCAACGCGTGAGACGCCCCTCCGGCAACGAGACTGCGGACAGATGAGCTCCCATYTCTGACGAACGAGTCAGCACCGGACGTACTAGTAGTTCAYACCAGGCAGATCAAGTAACTCTTGCGCAACGTGTTKATGCTCATTCTCCAGGGTACTTCGAGGGAGCAACCAAGAGCCGATCTCGGTGTTGACMCCCACTTCGCCGACCGTTGGGATGATTGTTGTGAACCAGTCGTAGAAGGACGGGAACGGTTGGGTAAGCGCGGCTAGTACAGTGAGTGCGTTCTGGCCGCTTGAGTTCGATGCGAGCGCCTGCACATAWTCAAAATACGGGTTGATAGTGSTGTTGGCCTGGGCCCAGGAAACATTCGGGGCRATATAGGTGATYAAGAACGTAGTGGTACCATTCGCAGGCTCAAAGAGGGTATATCCGCCCCAACCAAAGTCAGTCAGTTGAGGGGTGATGCGCACCAGCTCGGTGAATGCTTCCTGCAATGTCGGATTCRATTGCGAGCCGTTAGCGGACGCAAGGAAGATCGCTGCGAYGACAGGGGTAGTCGGGTGTGTGCGGTAYGTGACCGAAGTAACCACACCGAACGTGCCGCCTCCGCCTCCACGGAGCGCCCAGAATAGGTCGGCGTGTTGGTACTCGTTGGCGGTGACATATGCRCCAGTCGAAGTCACCAGGGATATCTCCAGAACGTTRTCGACACCTTGTCRCAAATGACATGACGATGAGGACGTAGACGACCGATATAGCTTCGGGGACACTGCGCACCTAATCCATATGTAGGAGACARTGCGCTGTGTCCTCCTCCAAGAAGCCAGCCACCAGCCGCRCCAACTGAGCCRCCATCTGAAACRCCACCTACCATAGTGCGTCCAGATGCATTAGCAGCAGCGTACGCTTCATGCCATTGTACTCCAGCTCCAAGAGTTATAGCTACTTGTCACTTAGYCAGTTYGTCAAACAGTGATARTATARAMCGATGCACCATATTCATAGGTGTYCCCGTRAGGCGCACCAGATGGACGGAARGWSGGRKTGATAGTGATGTTCTTCAGATTGTGCGTCCATACAGAGAAAGAGCCTCGACCATCGCTCCGGCCAAGGTAGTCGTGACTATACGATATCAGCTACACAGTAATGATATCGTGACGACTCCGAGATTGAGAACATACCCGGTGTTCTTGACGACCAATCGGAGGTTATACTTAGATGCAAACGCGATAGCGGTTCGAATGTCCCCCACAGTACGAGCATCGACCCCGACGACAGAGACACTGCCCTGGTGGCATGGTGTTCCAAGGGAGGTCTCAAGGTAGCATGCGTCGAGTGTACCATTCGCGAATATGTACGTCTCGAAATTGGGGGACTGCATAGCTCCCGGCTGRCTGGCCCGCCAATTCCCGTCGTTCCAGCCGTCCATAACGGCCGTGCACGCGGGTGATGTCGCATTGACGTAGCAAGGCCTGGCGTAGGGTGATGGGTATATGAGRGGTTGCGAGAGCTGCTGCTCYAGGCTATSRAATTCGCCTGGAGAGGGCCAACATGCGTCGCCGTAARTACAGCGACAAYGTTGACCTCCTCTTGCCGAAGGTACRAAGMCAGCAAGACAYGYGATCAGCAGCGAGATTAGCGAGAACATCATCACCTCCGAGGACGAACGGGMGAGNAMGAACGYTRACSAAGRSGTACYGNTGGGTTTTTATCTGTACACGACTGGCAGCTGTGCTATGCGGCGTAGCAATGGTGCATGCGCACGACGTCAGAGTATGTCAAACTAACTTCGGACAAGTCAATCTATATACCCTGATGAACCTGATATTGTATACAATACGGCTACAGGTGACTCACATGCGGCTGCGCCTTTGGTCCCCCGCAGCAGCTTGGGAGGGCCAAGGCACGATCAGCCTACTTGCTATAGCACGGCGCAGCCCGGGGTAGATTGACAGCCGGACAAATGCAGCCTTCCATGGCAAGGCTAGATATCTCGTACCGAACTGGAAGAACGAGGATCACCATGCGCTCTGAACGTGCTGAGGGCGGTGATATCTGAAAGTACAAAGTGAGCCAGAAATCCAGGAAATCTGCCGGTGTTACTCGGAATCCGATGAGATTGCAGCCGAAGCATGCAATCRATGTATTATAGCAATAMAYWTATTCTCCCAAYGAAACTTTGACTTGGGCGTGCTTGTATATCGAAGACAGAGCAAGGGGAGGGTGAGTTGGGATGTGGTCGATCCTTGAAACATTGGCAATGGCAAGTCCCGAGCCCAAGGCGAAAGGGCTGTGGCAGTGCACAAATAGAACCAAACACTTGTCGTTGCAAGAAGGGCCACARTAGACGCCCGGTGGCTTATAGTCCTGACCTCTCCTCATACATCSCCCTTCCCTTCCCCGCCACTCGTTCTCCTCCTACTTGCATCTCATCAGCTTTAGACGACGACCGACTAGACTTTGCTTGGGCTTGTGATCTTGACTACTAGCATGTCCAACTTCGCCGCCCTCATGGCGCTCAGCGCCTCACAAACACGAGAACAAGAGCAGGCTGTTCAATCAGCTCTGGCCGAACGGCAGCGCAGGGAGGCGCAGAAGCGGAAGGAGCAGGAGGAGAAGGAACGACGAGAACGAGAGCTGGAGGCCAAGCTGCGTCTCAAGCGGCTCGAGGAGCAGAAACGGGACGAGGAGCGTCGGAAACGGCAGGAAGAAGAACGGCGAGCAAAGGAACGCGAGATACAACGCCGAGAGGATGAGCAGCGCGATGCCCTGCGATATGGTCCGAAGAAGGCTCGTACGGATGGCAATGGCTACCCTGTSTCTGGTGCTGCAAGACGGAGACAGTCCTCATCGTCAGACGACGACGAGGGCGGTTCATTCGCTCTCACGCGTGAGGAGAAGCGCAGACGGCGCTTGGAAGCGGAGTTGCGTGGAGGCCGCAGCACGTCCTCGAAGCGTTCTACGACGGGGGGAGGATACAGCAAGGCTGGGAGGAAGCTGCCGGGCGGTGCGGTCGACATCACGACGACGCTAGGGGGCTCCTCGTCACAGACCTCGCCTGGAAAGGCCCAATCGATCAAGGAGCGCCTGGCCTCGGAGCCTGTGAAGCTCATCAAGCTCAACACGAACAAACGGGACACACGCACTATCGACGAGATCATGCGGGACAGAGAGAAGGCCCGGCAGGGCAAGATCCTCGACGGGGAGCAAGCTCGGGAGTTCAACGACTGGTTCGGAAAGGCGAAGAAAGAGGCTCCGAAGAAGCCTTCAGGTCCGGCCACGTCCACGTCCACCTCTCGTGCCAACACCCCGGCAGTCGCAGGCCCTTCCACCAGCCAATCCAAGGCTGCCAGCGGTTCCGCCTCCCCTCATACCGTGTCGCCCGCCGTTCCCAAGTCCCAATTCACCTCCAAAGCCACACCTCCTGCAGCGAGRCCGAGCGCCAGTGCGCCTGCGAAGACCGCAAGTAGTTCAAAGGCAGCTTCGAGTGGCAAGTCCACGTCCGTTTCCTCTGGCGCTAGATCCGTACCTGGCGCCTCTCGTCCGTCTGTTCCCGCACCTTCCAAGGTCGCTGCTTCAGCGAGCAAACAGCCCGTGAAGAAGCGACCGCGGTCGCCATCCTCTAGCATATCCCCTCCACCTGTGAAGCGCCGTCCTGCTCCCGCCGCCTCCTCGCACAATGACATCAGCAGCGAGATTTGGAAGCTGTTCGGCAAGGACCGCAATTCGTACATCCAGCGCGACGTCTTCAGTGACGACGAGGATATGGAAGCCGGCGCCTTCGATGTCGAGAGGGAGGAGATGAGGAGGTCAGTTCTCTGTCTGCTGTATCCTTCCTCTCCACTCATGGCTCCGCCCCTCGCAGTATGCGCATCGCGAAAAAGGAGGACGAGATTGCTATGGAGGAAGAGCGCCGCCACGAGGAAGAGAAGCGTCGCCGAAAGAAGGAGAAGGAGAAGCGCGGCAATTACTGACCGACACGACACGACGCACATTCCGTGGGTACCTCATGAGCTCATGCGGCGTGGTGCTGATTTTATGGATACTGTTGACGTCGATGATGATATGTTATCCCTTATGCATCCTCCCTCTTCACGCACCCTGTATTCTCGCTTTCCTTCTCCTTGTCTTTCCGTCGCACGCTGTTCTTGCTCCGTCCTTGATTCCCCCGGCTCAGTACGCACACACCATACAACCTGCAACTATACTGTAGAAGACTTGCACTACTTTGATCGTATACACAACGACATGTATATCCCGTGGACTGTAACAACATATTCACCCATGAATTGGATACGGCGTATGCGCCATTACGAGCATTGCCATTGGCTGAAAAGGCCTAAGATTTAGATGGTGTGCTGTTTGTAGTGCATCCTATAGGACTAATACATGAACGACGACAGATCGCGAAAGCAGGATTCAGAGATGGTGATGAAGCGCGACTAGGTACGTAAGAAAGGAATGCGAGGTGTGCGGGGAGATGTAGGGTGGTGAATTATGTGGACCAGGCAGCGTAGCGTCGAGAAGAGGATGGTACAGTAATCATATGTAGATCGTCTTGTCCGTGCGCGTGCGGCTGTCTCCTTCAACTGTCGTCCATCTTGAATCTCTTCCTGGGGCCGTCNGGGGCCGTACTGACCACCGCCGCCACCGCCCTGGCCGCCTTGCATGAATGCGGGGTTGAAGTGGCCTGGCATGCCGCCGAAACCGCCGCGGCCTGCCATTGGCATCATGCCCATTCCTACAACAAACAGAAAGCGCGAGTCAACATCCGGAACCGTAGAAATACAAAGCGGAACTCAGGCTGCCATACCCACGCCGCCCATCATACCTCCGCGCCCGCCACCGAAGCCGCCGCCGCCGTTGCCCATCATGCCACCGCGGGGGCCTTGGGGGATCATGCCCCCGCGTCCGCCAAAGCCGGCTCCACCGCCCATAGCGTTCCCTACGAATCCTGTGCCCATACCGAAGCCCATGCCGAAGTTGCCCATCATGCCTGGCATACCACCTCGCATGGCACCACCCATCATCCCACCACCGCGCATGGGGGCATTCATCATCGGGGCAACACCCATGTTAGCGGCACCCATGCCACCACGGAAGTTGCCACCGCCACCACCACGAGCCATACCGCCACTGTTGCCTGAGTGTCGCTGCTCACGAGGAGGGGGTTCTGTCAACTTCGGCGTCAGTATATGCACGGTTCCCTTAGATAGCGGTTACTCGCCTTTGGGAAGGGTACGGAATGGGTTACCCTGCGAAGAGCTAGTAAACGTTACTGATGCTCGACGGTTTTGGAAGTCGCTAAGCATACATGTCAATATCTGGGCGCTCGGGTTGAGTATGAGACGTACTTGTTGTCGAACCAGTTCTTGAGGGTCGTCGCATTTTCGGGGCTGTGGCATTCCACATAGGCAATACTAGACGGTAGCTAAGAGGTGATTTCAAAAAGACGAGCTAGATGTAGCGCTTACCCCTTGCTCTTGCCGTTGACCTTGTGTTCTGAGAACGTGATGTCCTTATGGTCGAGCGTGACGCCGAGGTTGAGCGCGACTTGTCTCAGGTCCTCATCAGTCGTCCACTGTAAACAGACAAATACATCGAATAGTCTCAGAGATACTGCATACATGACTAGGAGAACATGAAGTACAGACCCATTGCAAGTCACCGATGTACAAAGCATTAAACTGGCCGTTATTCCCGCCCCCAGCACCTCCACTTGCATTCTGTCCGTTATATGCGCTGTTTTGCGCATTCTGTCCAGGTGCACTGGGGGCAGGAGACTCGGATTTGAAGCCAGGGATGCTTTGATTGTTCTGAGCATCTCGTTGCTCATGCTCGTCTTCCTCCCGCAGCCGCTTTTCTCCAACTACGGGAGAATGGGCNGCTGCTTCGGCTTGCGTCTTCTCCTCGGCTGGCGTCTGATACTCCTCATGGGGCTTCGGCAGGCGTCAGGAACGAGGCTGTATGCGCGCTGTCTAAAAGCGAACTCACCTCAACCTTCACGGTGCTGAAGCCGTCATCCTCGCCGTAAATATCGAAGTCGTCGTCAGGCATGTTGGGTGACTCAAAATATGGGGACAGAGGTGGAGATTGAATGCGAGAATCAAGTCGTGTTCTGAGCGCGACAAAATGACAGGATGTGTGGTGTATCGACGAGGACAGTGAGATAGGGCAGCGACAGTGAGTGCGACAGGCTGGTCAGATACAGGATAGAGACGAGGATGACGCCCTATGCAATGGCAGGTCTTACAAGTAGTGTTACAGGTGTGCGAGACAGATTCTACCGACACCCCTCCAATCAGACACACAGACGCGGCGCAGCGCGTAGGTCCAAAACCGAGGGTAGCGAGGAGCGGATGATACAGGAGGTGAGAGGGAGGCGGAGGGCGTTGCTGAGGATGGTGGTGGATGAGAGGAGAGGATGGTTCCAGTTCGAGGCTCGAGACTGGCGAATACAAAACGAGCCGCAGGCGCTCGTCACCTGGCCTTGTTTGCGCTTCTTTGGCGCTCTTGCTGCTGACTCAGCACCGATCCATGTTCCGTCCTCGCCTTTTTCGGCGGGCGATGGGCGCTTTCGGGAGCTTCGACTGTGCTTCTATGAACGCTCGGACAACCTTCCGGCTGATCAGATCCCAAGCTTCCTAATCTCATCCAACTCAAAATGGCCGCCCAATCCGTCTCTTGGCTGCCCCTGCTGGGAGCAAGCCTGCGGTAAGCCAGCAGCAGAGTCGTGGAGGGTATATTGGTGTCCAAATTGTCCAAAGATGTAAGATACACTGTGACGGCGCAGTACAGAATACAGCTTCGAGCATGCATGGTCCTGGCCATAAATCGTCCAGTTCGCGCTGCTATAGCTTAGCGTTCTTCGGCATCGCCTTGATCGCCTGCCGCACACCAAGATCTCCCAGAACGTCTTCCGCTACATCACAGAGGCGCGGCCAGCGTCAACAAACGTCACGATCGTCTGAAATGACAGAAGTTAACTCACCTCCGCCAAGAATGGCATCGAAGGGCACGGTCCGATGATACTGCATAAAAACGCCGTGAGCATCCATGCACCGCGTCAGCCCAAAGAGCGGGTACGTACGTGCTCAATGTGCTTGCCCATGCCCGTCTTCGTGATACCACGTCCACCGAAGATTTGCACCGCGTCTCGTGCAACGTCTTGCGCCGAGCGAGTGATGTACATCTTGAGCAGCGCTATGGGCCTACCAACGCCACCCCAAATTTCAGCGCTCCGTCGATGACCAATGATTCGAGCACACGTACCCTGCGAGGAGCTGCGCCTGCTGCTTGTAGTCCATATGTTGCATCTGGTACGTGATGTTCTCAAGCCAGTGCTGGGCAGCCTCCGTCTTGGCAATCATGTCGGCCAGCTTCGCACGGATGACGGCTTGAGCGTGTAGCGGCTTGCCAAACGCCTTTCGCTGGTTAACCCATTTCAGGCACTCCTCGACAATGAAGCGCATGTTGCGCGCGCCACCACAGCACATCGCCCATCGCTCGTGGTTGAAGTTGCTGCGCGGTTCCGCGTCAATCGCGCCCCTGGAGCAGCGTGGTTGAGGCTCACCTGAGGATGACGAAGACTCCTCCACCTTCGGGGCCAAGGGTGTTTTCTACGGGCACCTTGACGTTCTCGAAAGTGATATAAGCCGTGCCAGCCGCGGTCGAATAGGAGGTCTTGATTGACTTGGTCTCGACGCCGTCTTGACGTTCAACCAAGATGACAGTAAGACCCTTATCTGTCTTACAACCAACGGTGAAACTAGGTTCACCGGGCGAGATTAGACCAGACACCTCAGTCGCATGAGGAACGGAACGTACTAATCCGAGAAGGTGCCGTTAGTTATCCATTTCTTGGTGCCGTTGATGATCCAGTATTTGCCGTCAGGCGTCTTCGTGGCCGTTGTGCGCAGGCCCGCAACGTCGGAGCCTGCGAAAGCCTCCGAGATTGCGAGCGACAGGAATTTCTTGCCCGACAGAACCTCTTCGACGACACGATCACGCAATTCTGGGCGGCCAAAGTGGATGATTGGAGGGAGACCGATTGTTGCACCCGAGTTCTGACCATCGCGGTACCCGCGGCAGTTCGGGCGGCAAAGCTCCTGCGCTAGAATAAGCTATGGGTGCGGGAGACGTCAGCGCTTGCGACTTGTAGACGGGAAGGGGAAGCATGCTGTACCTCATGGAAGCGGTCGAACTGCGTGCGGAGAGACGCGCGTTAGCGAGAGCGTATGGCGGTGAGAACACGTTCGGACGGACCTCCTCGGGCTTAATGACACCACCGAACAGAGTGCGGCCCTTGAGATGCTTGCCTGGGCCCATGGTCATCGCGAGAATGCCGGTTTCGCTGCGGATGATAGGAAGCAAGAAGTGAACATACGTTCATGGAACAGTGCGGAGAGAGCGCCTTACGCCATCTTCTCAATGACGCTGAGACTCGGCCGTTTGCCGTCTTCTTCCCTGGCCTGCGTGCTAATTCAATATCACTGAGCGCCTTGTGTGTATAAAAAGGCTCACAAGCGCATCCGGAGTGAGAATTTCGTCAACGAATTTGCGTGCTGCGCGCTGGAACCGTCTGTGGCTCTGTTGCACACGACCTACGTTAGCTTCACGCAGACGTACAAGCGCAACGGCGAACGCACCTCGGTATAGTAGGGGCTGTGGTAACCCTCTGTAAGTCCTAGAGGCTCGGCGTATGGGACCTTGCTGAGCTCTCCAGGGATTCCGCCGTGAATGACACTCTTCTCGCCCTGGATCACACCAATTTGCAAACGCTGATACTGAGGCTTCAACAGGACCTCGTGGCGATGCAGACCATAAAATGCCTCAGTGGCATCTTGCCCGGCTAGAAGCGAACAATAGCCAGTGAGCGCGGATACTTGGAATCCATGGATAGGGACCTACCAATATCCTCCGGCAGGAAGACGCTTGCTCCGCCTGGATGGAGGCCCTTGAACTTCGTGACGTCGTACACCTTAGCGTCGACGATGATCCACTACAGGGCGAGTGAGTCTACAGTACGAAGATCTACCAGTAGGTTGCATACCAAGTCATCTTCCTTGTTATGCTGAGAGACGGAGAAGAGGGGTCAGTATGCAGGTCCTAGCATCGCAGGCGACGGGCGGCACACCTTCGCGACCTCCTCGCGAGTGAACACCTTCATCTCCTTAGACATGGCGGACGACTAGAACGCTGCAGACTGTGAGGGGCGGGGAAGGTGGAGAATGCGGGGAGGCGAATCAGAGGCAGGAGGTTTGCCAACCGAGGCGCCCTGATCTTAAGGCGGGCGGGGGAAACGAAGCATGTGTTTCTTGGCTGACGTCCGAGACAACTCTGATCACCGGGCCCATTTCACGCCCTGCACGCACCGTGACACACGCGGAGGCTTGTGACCGATCGCGTCGCCTTCGGGCTTCCTACCGGCACCCGGAGTAGGCAGACGCGTAAACAGGACTCAGGAGCAAGCCGGGGGTAAGTGAGCCGTGTTTATCAAGCGTGAAGCTCGGCCCAACATTCACACAGGGATTTGCAGTAACGTCTACAACGATCTCATCGCGTCCAGCAGAACGGGGAAATGGCCTCAGAAGCCACGCACTAACACAATACATAGGTCGGTAGGAGTTGCACACGACTACCTATCCATGACAAAGCCACAGCCTCGTGAGTTAATCCTCTTCCGACTCGAAGTCAGAGAAGTCAGAGAACAACGACGGTCCATCCACAAGAACTCGACCTCTTCTCACTGCTTCTTCCCTATCGTCGTCCTCTTGTCCTGAAGCCTGGAGGTGCGCATCGTAGGCATCGACATTCTGCAACAACGCTGTCAACATGAGTGTAGTCTCCTAGACGATTACTCACGTCGTGCGGAAGAGGAATGCCCTGACGTGACATTACCATCCGCGTCGGACTATTGTCGTCCCCGCGCAGCTCGATAGGGGCATCTAGCGGCGTTGGATATGTGCTAGGATCTGACCCAGGTGATGACACCTCGACGAGCGGTCCATCGCTCTGCTCGCAGTTAGATGGGCGTCCACTGTGATGGTCGAGCGCGTTCGCGGCTCCGCTGTTGCAGGAATCCCCGAGCCCTCTCCAGCGGAACACGGTCCGTACTTGCGAGCCGGGCGTCTCCTTCGACAGAACGCTCGTCCACCAGACCGCCAGAAGTCACCTTTTTCAGCGTAAAGTCAGGCTGTGTATAGATAGAGTCCACCTGAGGAGATCCTGAAGCTTGAGAATACCAGTGAGGCGGATGATCATGGCCGGCAGTGGATGTATCACATGTCTCGACCAGAGCAAGCAAATCGGAAACGTCGCCTTGTTGAGAACCCAGAGAACTGAGGTGCAAGACTTCATCCAGGGCGTTCCATGGGTTAGCATTCTCAAACAAGGCACCTCCAAGCAGTTCAGCAAGGGTGATTTGTTGCCAGTACTCAGCAGAATCGCCAGGTGGTATGTCGATGAGTGGATGGACGTGTGCTGTGTGGTTGCTCTCGGGTTCCGGGCTCGTACCGGCAGAGTATTCACAGCCCTTCGAGGGAGGAGCACTAGCGACAGCGAAGTCCTGTAGTGCGACCTGGACAGGAGGCGATAGAGAGAAACTCGCTTGAGGAACTTCGTCAGATTCCACTAGGTACGAGGTACTGCCAGACCATGAGAACCGTGAAGAATTGGAGGGTGGCAGAGACGAGTTATAGCCATTGGCCTCGAATACGCTAGGCTGCGAGACACTAGAGCAGAAGGAATCTCGTGAAGAGCGGAAAGCAGACGGACAAGGAGAATATGGAGTAAGCCCCGAGAAGCTCCCTGTTGGTTTAGGAGTTGAGAGCTGGCGGCCCACAGGAGATTCCAAAAGCACCGAGCTGGGGCGGCTAGAGTAGAACGGCATCCTCGTAGGCTTGTATGGTTCGCAGAGCGTAGCATCGCTAAGCCACCGGTCCTTGTGTAGGTCAGGCCAAAACTCGGCACGATCGGAGTCCACTGCACGTGGGGTAGGGCTGCTGTCCAGATCCATAGGGATAAATGCAGGGTCGTGACGCGAGTATGGAGGGTGGAGCGGCTCTCGGTGACGATGCCTATTCGGTGAGCTAGATGAGGCAACAGCATATTCACTGTCAAAAGGTAGGTAGGAGTGCTGAGACAAACCATCCCGTGCACCATGTGTTGCAAGGCGGTATATGGAAGGAGAGTGGGGAGCCGAAAGCATTGGAGGTATTGGCTATAATGTCAGAAATAGTCTCCAGAGGTCTGGGAGACAAGGCATTGAGCCGTACCTGATCATCCTCGGACTCGTGTTGCTCGCTATCATCGCAGATAGGCTCGTCATGATGGCAAGAGAATGGTGGTGTAGACCTTTGGGGACTGGTCGTCAAACCCAGAAGATCCGGCATCTGTAAGATCTTGTCGACTTGGGCGCGCTGTGCTATAGCTAACGGCACTAGTTTGCGCCGCGCATCGCAGATGTGCAAGTGTAACGTACGATTTTCTGCGTCCAATACTCCCAGAATACGTGATCGATGAGGAGCCGTCACAGATGGCGAACGAGTATTTCCGGCAACGACTGAAGGTGGATCATATGCGTTCGGCAGCCATGTCTGAGTGTCGTTGCCGCGTTGGCCCTGGGTCCTATGAGCGTGCGCGAGAGATATCTCGGATCTAGCCTTCAAACTAGTCCTCGCAGTCTGCACATGGCTCGTAGTTGCTTGACCTTTGCTGAGTCCTGTACGCAGGATCTCGAAACGTTTCTTCCCGAAATGATTGCGCTGCACTTTGCCGGTCGCATCCTTGACGCGAGCACGGGCCGCATTCCTGGAGCATTTCGTGGGTCAATATAATGTCCTTGTTGGAGTCCATACTCGCCTCTTTCCTCCCATATAGTTTGCACCAGGCATCTTGTGATCAAATCAGACCAGCTCGTTCAGATCAAGCAAAGAGCACAGCAGGAGTTGTAGCCTGGAAGTTAGAGATACAGGGCGTGATGGTGGTGGTGAGTGATAGAAGTCAAAGAAGACGCGTCGCGCATACAGTCGGGTGTGCACGTGTGGAGCTGTCTGTTCCTTGACCTTTGGGGAACCGGGACAAGGGACGGTGTCTCGAGTCGTCTGCACGCTCCATTCCTTGCATCCCTACCTTGATGACCGTCTATGCTGTGATGAACGACGACTCGGTCGAGGTCGACATCGGCCTCATAGACCTCTCGCGCCCACCACAATCGCCCATAGCGCCGTCCAAACCACTCCCACACGCTTCCAAGACACCGCCAGAAGCCAGTGTCAATGGCCAGCTCAAGGCCCCTTCGTCGCCTACCCTCCTCAGTAGGCCCTTTCCGCCGGAGCTAGGTCGCAGGCGTGTATCACGCTCGAACACCCTACCACGCTTACCCCGCGGAGCCATGCATAGAACGCGCATGAGCATGGACGGACTCGCGATGGGTCCTGAGAAGATCGCAAAGCTTCACAGATGGATACTGAGTTTGCTGACAGGCAAATACCTTTCCTGCCTTTTGAAATCAGTGCATTGACCCGAAGCACAGTCAACTTCGACTTGGAGGTTGGCCCGAAGATCACGAGTGTATATCCTCCGCTAAGACTCTCGCATGTAGAGGCGCAGAACATGTGAGTGTCTACGACAGCGTCAGAGCCAAGGAAATTATACTGATGTTTGAGGCTTGCGCAGCGCGTTTTCGTCCTTCCCAGATTCTTCACAGTTTGACGAAGGTTCCCAAACTCACTCGTTCCGGATCCGTCTACGAAATCCTACTGGAGAGGATTGGGACAGCGATGCTCCACGGCCAATAACTGTGGACGGTTTTATCTACGGCTTCTCATGTTTCACCCGCACGAAGGACGCCTCGTCCAAACGCGGATACCAGCAGGTCAGTCTAATATTGTGTTCAGCTCGGTCACGCCTAGCTTCTCTGAGCACAAATTTCGTATACAGACCTCAACGGTGGTCTTGACCCACCTTGCATACCCCTCACTATTCTATACCCTTATATCCAAACTTGGCCCCTCCTTTATGAACCATGGCGGGCCCATGTTGGAGGCGGCTTGTCATAATATCGCCAGCTGGTGAGAGAACGTGACCAATTAGCCCCAAGGAGGCGCGTAGCTGATTCGATTGAAAGAAGGCCGGATCCAGTACCTGGCACAAACATTGAGCTCGGCTTTCTCGGGACCGTAATACATGCAGAAATCCCGAACGCTATCGAGACACAACAGTCGATGTCTGCTCTGCCCCCGAGTCAGATGGGCGAAGCGGACATTCAGGTGAGTGTACTGTTTAATGCCTGAAACGAGACGGTCATGCTCACTATTAACCGCTACAGATGCTTGTCTCCGTGTGCCCTTCTGAACCTCCAATATTGCAATACCTCGAAGCGGTGGTCTCGCATCTCTGGTCAATATGGGAGTGCGTTGTGTTGAGCGAGCCTCTTCTCATATTTGGACACTCGCCAGTTGCGACGAGTATAGTCGTCTGGTGGCTCCGTGATCTCCTGCGACCTGTACGTTGACCCACGCCTTTCACTCAAGAATACCCATTATTGACCAACGCGTGTGTAGATACCGCTCTCTGGCGACTTTCGCCCGTTCTTCACTATTCACGACGCAGACCACGCTGCTTTTGTCAACACGCGTCCTCCCCAGGCTGGTCTTCTACTAGGTGTCACAAACCCGTTCTTCGAACGCGCGTGTGAGCACTGGCCCCATGTGCTCAGCTTGGGTCGCCCGCAGTCGTGAGTATCCCGATATCCGTGCTCGTAACTACAAACTCAAGAGTTGCGCGTATAGATCTCGACAACACAGCGACAAGAACGGGCTTGTGATAGGTCCTACTCCCGGATGGAAATCAACCCATAAGCGATACACGTCGCGAGACCATGCGTTGTTGAAGCAGCTCGAACAAGCGTGCAAGGGTTCGGACCACGCCAGTGAGTTCCCTAACAACTCTCCTTTCTGCCGAGGTCTCACCAGATTGTGTGGTGCAGAGCGACTAGGGTCTGAAGCCCTCCGGCAGCACTTTACGACGCGCACAACAGCTCTGCTAGTGCCCCTCCAGCGATATCTGCAATCGCTGATCCCGACACCTAGCGAGTCGCGCTCGAATCTGGCCAACGCAGGGAGGCTGAAGCCGTTCAGCGACGCGGCGTTCTTCGCATCGTTGAAGACAYATGGCTCACCCCTGCCGTTCAAGAGCAAAGCTCGGCAGCGGGAGTTCTACGAGCGATGGTTGAGGACGCCGGCGTTCGGGCTGTGGCTTGCGAGGCAGGAAGAAGTTGTGCAAGGCGTGCTGAAAGGCATGGTGTAGGATTAGGGCAACATATACCATGGTGTGCAGGCTCAGTATGCCACTGCATGCATGCGAGCATGATGTGAGACTCTACTAGAAGCGCGGACGGCGCGAATACTCCGACAGAAGTAATGCCTATATGAATGAAACGCGTGGTGAACCAATGGTGACCATCAGTCGCGTCTAGTAATCAAGGTCCATGAGTACAGCGCTCTTCCTTCTACTTCCTCCCCAGTCCAACGTTGGCCGCCGTTCGCCCTGATCCTTGCGCACTCGCGGAGCTGGCCGTGCCTGGTACCCTCCAGCCGATCCAACGGACGACGATGTTCTTTGCGAAGATCTCGCCGAAGCCAAGCATGACGCCGTTGACGAAAGGCAGCAGCACGTTGATCGCGATGCTCGAGAGCAGCGCAAGCGCACGGGTCTTTGGGCTCAAGGACGCGTCGAACACGGACAGCGTCGCTGTTTTCGCGCCCTCGGGGCCCTCGTGGGGATGGTGAGGGTGATGATGCGCGTGCAGGTGGCCAGGGCCATGCGCGTGGCCCTCGGAATGGTGATGATGGTGGTGAAGCGGAGGAGGCGCGAGATCGCGGCGGGCGGACGAGGATGGCGAGTGCGGGTCGGAAGGGAACGACATGGACGGGAATGACGAGGTGAGCGAGGACGTCATCTCATCCCACT
>JAPEVG010000042.1:0-46995 GCA_029747595.1 Trametes cubensis
GGGATCTGGCCATGGAAGGAGCCTGGCGGGGGACACYGGGGCGTTGTGCTTTGCGGCGCGCGGGGTGTGGACATGCGTGTAGATGCAGATCGTAGTGTATGTGGCTAGTTAGTCGTGCTACAGACATACAGAAGTTTCTTGGATTTCTACTTCCCTGGTTGACAGGGCCGTGCGTGCCTAAGCTGTTCACTTCACGTACGCGATGCACAAAGACAAAGCCATATCCTAGCTCATGCGCATGCACCCACGCTCGCTGACCCGATATTCAAGCTCGTTCAAGTTCGCCTTCACGGACATCCATGCAGCCTGTGCTCCACGGTGCTCAGACTCGCATCCAAAATGCATGACACTCGTCCGCACTATCTACGCACATTCATAAAAACCGCACAAACCTGACCATTGCGCACACGGGCCCGAGGCGAGAGGAGAGAACGTCCTTTATTACACCGATACTTCTTTGTTTCTAAGCCATTTACACACACACACACGAGAGAGCACGTCCGTCACCGCCTCTCCTCAATGTCGATCCCGAGGGCCGGGTTGACGCGCGGTGTAAACCTCGGTTGGAGAATGTACACGGGTAGCTGGCCGCCCCGAGGTCGAGCGATAGACAGACAAGCAGGAAAGAAGTGAGCGAAACGAAGGAAGAGAAAAGAAAAGAGAGAGAGAATAGAGGGCTGAGAGCAGGAGGAAGGTTCAAAGCCTGGGATGGGCTGAGGTATCATCGTTGCGTGCGATTGGGGGTCGTCATCGGACAGATGGACGAGTATTGGTAATGGGCTACAGGAGGGCGTGAGTACGGTACGACATGTGTACTGTATGTACGGGACAACGAGGCAGGCAGGTTCGGGCGGGGCGCGACGAGACGGGACGGGGCAGATGCGGGAGGGGGAACGTGTGGGATCGACTGCTGTTGGGTGACAGGCGGATGTGTGTACGAGTGTACGGGCAGATGCGGCGGGATGTGCGACGGACAGCAGGCGACGATGATCACTAGGTAGTATCGACGTTAAGCGATGTTCGTGGATTGAGAGAGTAGATCAAGAGCTTACCAGGAAGTAATCGGGTACACGCCGTGTGACGAGCGGCTCGCCAGCACGTGGAGCAGGGTCGAATTGTAGGCTGCAGACATGATTTCGTGAGTGCTGCAGTGGTTCACGAGGGGCGAGAGTACTCACAAGCTATACGTTAATTTTTCGTCAATCTCCATGATTGCTGCTTGGTTCCCGCAGCGGTAGCAGTAGTTTGGCGCCGAGAAGATCGTAACTACATTTCTGTCCTGGCCCCAGTTGTAACCTGGTCGAGGGCAACATATGAGCCAACGAAGAATGATCCAGTACATGGGTTCAACATACCTTCCATGACTAGCTGATGCGCCCGCGCAACAAGAGTGAGGCCATTGTTGTGGTTGAATGCCTCACTGATGTCCTGTCCGAAGGTGTAGCCTGCACCACGGGGTGAGATACCCCAACCGCACCGGTCGTCGGGGTCGGACCAGAGGAGGTCACACATGGGGCCCTCGTGCGGTACTTCTTGTACACGGTCAATGCTCCGCACGTGGTCGAGGGTATCGATGGAAGGCGACAGGCCTCCGTGAAGACAGAATATCTAGCGATTGGATGAGTACACGTTTGCGGGGAGAGGGCGGCAGGAAGGCTATGTAGGCGCCGGAGTCCCAGGAAATCAATAATGGGGTGTAGGGGCCATCATCAAGCACCCCTTGACACCGTCAACGCGATGATTGATAGAGATGAATCTGAGTGTTCCACGATTCCTGGGGGTAGAAATGCCGCAGCATATTCGCAGCCCTGCTGACGGAGGCAGAGAGCACATTTGGCGACCCCATAAGCATGCACCCTACCGAGCGTCACGACAGACCAACTCCGTCCATGCTCTGCAATGCATTTTCGGGTAATGGTCCTGTCGGGGATGCCTGTCGCGTGCCGCGGGCCATCGCATCCCATCAAAGTCCGGACATAGCCGTTCTCCACGCGTGCAAAAAGGCCACTTACTTGGTTTTCAATGAGGGCGGTAAGAGGGAGGTAGTCGAAGAGGTCGGTGAAGTATCTCCATACATTCGCGTTGCCGTACTTGCGGAGACACTCGTCGTAGAAGCCGTATACCTGCGTAATCTGTCGCGATTCGTGGTTGCCCCGAAGAATGGTGACCCGATCACGGTAGCGGAGCTTGAGCGCGACGAGTAGGGTTACGGTCTCGACGGAGTAGTACCCCCGGTCAACGTAATCACCCATGAAGAGGTAATTGGTGTCAGGCGAGTTCCCCCCGATGCGGAAGAGTTCTGAAAGATCATGCTGGATGCCCGTGTGATGATGAACAAAGACAGAGCAGCAGGCAGAGGTAGGAGCGCGTTATGAGTGCGATGTTATGTATGAAAAGCCGAAGGACGTACGAATTGACCGTGAATGTCTCCGCAGACGGTCACCGGACATCTGACGGGCTGCACATTCGACTCCTCCATCAAGATCTCTCGCGTCTGGGTTCCGTACCCGCAAAGCAAAGACAAAGGACATGGTCAGTATATACGCATACACCGACGCTGCTCACCGACGCCGAGGAGCGTAAAGCCCGCCCAAGCATACCGGTGGCGCCTCGCCTTATCAAACATCAGGAGCTGTACGCGCACCTTGTCGCAGAGTTTCTTGACATCGGCCTCGGAGAGTTGTTTACATTGGCTGAGTTGGGCGATCCAACCGTCTACTTCGTTGTCCATGATGTTTTCTGGGCGTTGTTGGAATCGAAACGAGAAAGATGGGCTGAGGGTGGTGGGTGATGCGTGTTAGGACGGTCTGTAAGCTAGGACCCATACGTGACAGCCCTTCAGCACTGAAGTCATGTTGTGACACAGTCACAGTCACGCCAGAACTGCCTCAGTGCCAGAACCGCCTTGGGCTTGACTCCCTGCAACGACTACTCGCTTTCACGACTCTCCTCTATTCTGTCTGTTACTCGGGGATTTATCCCTCTTGACGTCAACTAGAAAGCCAGGAACCTCGTACAGACACTTTTCAGCATGCCGAAGGTCGGTATACATGCTCTTCTCTTGATCGTACCGCTAACTAAGATTTTGTCTACAGAATAAGGGAAAGGTTAGCACTGGCATCGCCATGAGTCGCTACTTCGATCGATCTGACTGGAAACGCATGTCAGGGTGGTAAAAACCGGAGACGTGGAAAGAACGAGAATGACGATGACAAGCGTGAATTGGTCTTCCGTGAGGATGGGCAGGAGTACGCCCAAGTGATCAAGATGCTGGGTAACGGTCGTCTTGAGGCGCAGTGCTTCGATGGCGAGAAGCGTCTTGCGCACATCCGTGGAAAGATGAGGAAGAAGGTGCGTCCTTGCACTTCACCCAGTCTTATTCTCGAGCTGAAGAATATTATTGCGCGCTTTATCACGATCAGGTCTGGATCAACCAGGGCGACATCATCCTCCTTTCCCTGCGTGATTTCCAGGATGACAAGGCAGATGTCATCGTCAAGTACACTGCTGATGAAGCTCGGAGTCGTATGTGTCCATACCTTCACCCCACGGCCGCATCAGATGCCATCGGTTCTATTCTTATATTCTTCCTCATCTTTTCTAGTGAAGGCGTACGGCGAGCTCCCCGAAAATGCGAAGATCAACGAGACGGAGACCTTCGGCGAAGAGGAGGGCGAGTGCACGTTCGAGTTCGGAGAAGACGAGGAGGTCGACATCGACGAGATCTGAAGAAGTGTATTTGTATCTCTTGTATTCCTTCTTGCCGGTGTAGACATCACGACCTTCACGCTCACTTCGTCTGTCCGCTGTTTTCGTTCACCTGTTGTTTTTCGTACTCGTATACAATCGCCTCACGAATCATTCCTACCCAGTGTGAGCTCAGTGTAGCATAAGAAGTGCATACCTCTGCACAACATTCGTTATGATCTCTGCGACTCATGCTATGCACGTGAACATACTTACATGCATATCGAGCCGCAACCATGATTCGTCTACATCCTTCCAACAGTCAAGCTTCAACGTGGTCTCATACGGCCTCTCCTTTACGCTGCCTGGTTAATGATTTTGTACTCGAAAGCGCACGAAAGGCCTCTCGTTGAATTTATACAAAATCAGCTTAAGGTCCATAATGATAGTGTCCGTGAACAAATACCAAATGATCGTGTAGTAGCATCTTAATCCGTCGAACCGTGTCTGCACTCGCCGCCGAGAACTCAGTTCCCAGCGGTGGCCTGGCCCGCGTTGGCCGAACCGCTCCCAATGACAATGCCAGGCTTGCCCGGGATCGCCACACCATCCTGACCATCCTTGCCATCCTTGCCACCCTTACCGCCCTTACCACCCTTGCCACCCTTGCCGGCCTGCGCGCTGCCTCCATTAGCGGAACCGCTGCCGATGACGATGCCGGGCTTTCCAGGGACAGCGACACCATCGTCGCCCACGACCTCGCCAGCTCCACCGTTCGCTGAACCGCTACCGACGACAACACCGCCGTCTCCACCATTTGCGGAGCCGCTGCCTACGACGGTGCCGGGCTGCCCACCATTCGCAGAGCCGCTGCCAATGACGGTGCCAGGCTTGCCGGGGGTCGCTGTGCCATCCTGGCCATCCTGACCGTCCTGACCAGTGGCGTCATGACCGTCTTGACCATCCTGACCGTCTTGACCGTCTGAACCGTCCTGGCCGTCTTGGCCATTTTGACCGGTAGCGTCCTGACCATCTTGTCCGTCCTGCCCATCTTGTCCGTCCTGCCCATCTTGTCCGTTGGCATCTTGGCCATCAGCATCTCCACCGCTCGCAGCACCGGCACCGAAGGGCTTCCCATCGACCGAGACGATCTGGCCGTTCTGAATAACGACCGTGTGGCCGCCGATGCTGAACGTGCCGCTGAGGTCTGGGGGAATAGCGGTGCCAGCGGCGCCGTCCGCACCGTCTGCATTGGAGCCCGGGCCAACGGCGATTCCACCGTTTTGGCCGTCTGCACCGTCGGCCCCGTTGCCTCCGTTGGCGCTCCCGCCATCGATAGATACACCGCCGTTCCCTCCGTTGGCACTACCGCCGTCACGCCGCCCAAAGGAGATGTGGCGGCCGTTCGGGCCGTCGATCGACACAACCTGGCCGTTCTGGAGCGTAACGGTGGTGCCGTCGCCCGTGCTGAATGTGCCGGAAGTGTTGGGCGGGAAGGCCACGCCATTGATGTCGATGCCGCCGTTCTGGCCCACTGCGTCTTGGCCGTTGGCTCCGTTCTGACCATTCGCGCCGTTGGCGCCGTTTTGACCGACTGCGTTCTGGCCGTTGGCGTCCGCACGGCGGAAGGGGCTGGGGCCGCAAGGGGGCTGTGTAAAGACGGGGTAAGAGAAGAGGCTTTAGCGGGAGGATAGCGGGAACAGAGGGCTTACCAGTTCAAAGCCGACACCGCCGTTACGGATGACAATGCCCGCACCGCAGGCTGTAGGAGTGGGCCGCGCAAGCGCGGAAAGGGGAGAGAACAAAGTGAAAGCAATGACAAGCAGGCTGGCCGCGATCATGATGAACTAGATGCAAAGGTGTGTTGAGAGAAGGAATTAAAGAGCCGAAGGGGATGTAAAAGAAATATCTTGCTATGAGGATGATGTCCCTACTGTGTCGAGGAGGAGGGATTATATACTCGCCCGCCTCTTGTCACAACAGTCGCTCTAAGGGGCACGACCACCATTTCAACATCATACGCTGCAGCCGATTTCGAAGGTCTCTTGCCTCTGCGTACAGGCTGGGTCCCGCGATTCATGTGCACTTGTGCACACAATGGCACCATCTCCCATGAGCACCGATGCAAACCGCGTCGAATCGCGCGCAATGTTGCGACACTCGCCGTGTCATGTCCGGAAAAGAAGCACGTCCATGCTTCTTTCTTACAACATTGCCCGAGGAAACGGTGTCGGCGCGTCTGGTCGACGACGCGGATTGTTGGTCGACAGGGACCAGGGNAACGCTACACTGCATTCCCGGGCCCCGCGAGGACCAACAACTGTGCACTGCAAGTGCGGAGTTCGGGATGCATGCTGTGTTGCCATCGGGAATCCATCGAATATGATTCGGGGTTTTGCTGTGGTATGTCCTGATCATTATGAGATAGATCAGGGGGCCCTTCGCGCCTTCATAGCTGCCCTGTCAACGTGGCTCACGCCGTCGCCAGGGGAGCGTTTGACGCAACCCAGTTTTCTTGACAATGTCTCCACAGCAGGTCATGTATAGGTCATCAATCTCGACACAACAAACATCACTTTGTTGTGTTGAGCTTGCTAGTGCATTCGTGCTGTTTCGCCATCTCCTATGTGCGGAAATGAGCTAACAATGATTGCTAGGTTGGACTCCAAAAGAATAGATATCTGGAGATGAATCGAACAGCCAGACTTATGTCAGTTTTTGACCGGCGTAGGCTCTTAAGACCACCTCATCCCATGTCGGACGAGTGCAGAGGAATTCCATGTCAACAAACTTGTTCCAGGTACCTGAAGAAGAAGGTACAAAGCATCAATACAAGTAACTGTGAAGCAGCATGCGACCAGACCATCCCAATACCCGACAATAAGCCTGCAGTGTCCCCATGATTCATCTTCCCATCATGAGCACCGTCTGCATGTCCGGAACGCACCCCTTCTCTCGCATGAGGTACTCGGCGATGTCGTGCGCGTTACATTTGACGGCCGCCTTCAGCATCTCTGGGTTCACCAACACCCTGTCGCCAAGCTTCCGCCGCTTTGTTCCTCGACGCTTGCCGCTACCAACAGCAACCTGCATGTCCGCCCCCTCGTTCTCGCCATCCTCCATCGCTGATAACTTTCGTTTTTTCGATCCCCTCATCTTCGGCTCGTCTGAGGCGCCCGGTCCATCTCGCTCAATAAGCATACGGACGAGCGATAGGCTCTTTCTTCGGATCGCGACCGTGACCGCAAGATTCCCTCGACATGCGGGAGATGCATCGTTCTCGAGAAGGAAGCGTACCAGTGGTGTGAACCCGGCGTAGACCGCTCGTGTGAGTGCGTATCCGTCGTGCGAGTCCGACGCCGGGGGCGGGATTCGCGGATCGTTGTATAGGAAACCGAGGAATGGCAGCGGTTCATCATACTCCGTCCACGGTCTCTGACCAGGCAAGTCTCGTGGGGCCAGATTGCGAAACAGATGCCGGGGGAGGATGGTTGGACGTCGTTGCGGATCGTTTCGCGGGGGTATGTAGGGGCATTCTGGACTGCGGAGGACGGCCTCGAGGACTTGACGGGTGCATATTGGGTATCGCAGGACCTTCGATATTAGTCCGAGAGCTCTAACGCTAGCTGAGTTTGCGGCGGCGTCTTCATAGCATCGAATGAGGTATTCTGCATGGAGGGTAGCCGGCGCGGACTTGAATACGGCATGGAGATACTTGCATGTCAGAGGGAGAGAAGGCGAGAGTGAGAAGGTGTAAATGTCGTAAAGTAGCTATATCATATGATCATTAGAGGAACATACTTCGGATTTGACTGATAGGACGTACCTCAACAGGGAGATGGTCTAGTGCCAGCGTCCGTCCATTGCTCATCCTCAAAGTCCAGGTCGAAGGATTGTATGGCGAGAGCAAGCGCCCACAAAGAGATTAGATTGGCGCCAAAATGTTTGTCATGTGATTGAATGTATATTCTTGGCACATGGGCGTCTAGTTCCCGTAGTCGCGGACATCCGCGGACATCTCGGACTTGTCAATGGCTAGTGACCATCGCCGCCCGTACTGCTTTTTGACCTGTACCAGCGAGTCTTTAGCAACCTTGGCTGTTGGTTCGCTGACTATCACTTAATTCAGGCTGAGAGGCTGCCATGTCTGCTGACAGAATAGACGAAGAGCAAACGGAGACCCTCCTGGTCCCAACCTCCGACAGCTTGGCGTCCATCAAAGTGTTCCCTCTCATTCCAAGCCTCAAGAGAGATGTCGTCGTGAGTGTTACTGCTTTTGCTGTCGTGGCGTTTGGCGTGCTCATAGCAATACTGCGCATGTGTGTAGAGGGACATTGGTACGTACAACAGAAAAGACGCATGTGTATTTGCTCACATAGCTTAAATAGACACCGCTCTGACTTGGGAGTACGTCCGCGTCAAGGCCCATCGCGCCACTTGTTCAAGCTGACCCATGGTCATTAGCCAGCTGACTGCTTCGGACATCAACTTCGCCATAGTCCGGCCATTGGTGTTCAAGTACGCTCGCCTTGAGAATCTGGCAGTTGTCTACGCTTGCTTCGTCGTCCGCTCTCATTTCTTGTCAGAGGCTGAAGACAATCTCGCATACTCCGGTGTTCTGCTGTCTCGAGCCAGCCTCTGTGAGATTCTTGCGATGAAGCTCCTGGGTACTTTTGCATCGAGTCCTCTACGAGTTGCGACTGTGTTGACTGCGAGCTGGAATCCCCTTGCCGGTGCACCGGACGAGATTGTGAACGACGTCAAGAATATGGTTGGCGACGACGGCATGTATGATCCTCAGTGCGCGCTCGAGGTCCGCTTTTCTGCTTGTTTGGATTGAACGCTACCCTGACACGTTTCGCAGATGGCTATTGCAACGGAGTCGAAGGCGTTCCTGGCTTCGCCCCTTGTCCAAAGCGTTGTGAATGATATCTATGCAGGCCGCATGGTATTCTCTATGACCTCGAATCGCTCTGTTCTCGCCGACAACTATAAACCCAAGAGCATAGAAGTATATGACGTCCGCAAGGCGCCCTTCTTAGATCATTACAGACTGCGTGTACCGAAATATGGCGCTATCCTCGAATTCCTCAATTTCGCCTTGCTACTGACGACCTTTCTACTGTGCTTGTCAAGTTCGTGGTCTGCCTCACAACATGTAGGCAACTGTACTAATGACTGCAATAGAGAAGGATATGGACTTCATGAATGGATTTGAATTTGTCTTCATCATCTTCGCTGCTGCATTTGCTCTCGAAGAATATACCGCTTCGAAGGAGCACGGCTGGACAAGTGAGTCTTGTATTCTCTTCCGTGGAATATGACTGGTACTTATGACTTCTCAAGTCTATATCGCCAATGTCAGTCTTTTATCACTTGTTGGATCCTCAGATATCTCAACGATCTTCAGCTCTGGAACGTCTTCGACTCGTCTTTCATTGTTATATTTCTCGTCTACCTCGGGTATCGAATCAAAGGCTTGACACAGAACGACCGTGAGTGCAAGCTTCTGTATTGATGGCCTTCTAATACGCATACTATTACGCAGCAAATGCCTCTGACTTTGCTTTCGACGTCTTGGCGTGCGGCGCCTGTATCCTATTCCCTCGGTACGTGAGCAACAGGAATGACCATTTGCTAGTAATTCACTATACCCAGCCTGGCCTTCTTCGCGGTCTCCAACAACGTGATCGTGTTGTATGTACGTCTCCCGCCTCCACCATGTCCTTCAATTCACATTATTCTAGGGCCCTCCGAGCCATGATCGCCGACTTCCTGTTTTTCATCGCCATCGCTGCGATCTGCTTCTCGGGGTTGCTCTTTACCCTCCACAACCTCGGTGAGTCTCATAAGTTCTCCATGTTGATCCATATACTGATACGGATCTAGCCGCCGATTCCGGAAGATGGTCTGTGAAGAGTATCGCCTGGCTCATGGTACAAATCTGGTTTGGGAATACGTACCTGAGCTTCGCTCAGGCGGAGAGTTTCCACCCCCTGTTCGGCCCTGTGCTCATGACAATGTTCGCTGCGTTATCGAATACCTTGTTGCTTACCAGTGAGTATCGTTACGTACTGATCATCCATGACCTATTGACCGGATTGTGCAGTCTTGATTTCCATCCTATCCAATACATTCGCTCGGATTGATGCTGTAAGTCGTGCATGCCATGCATGGATGACGTAGCTGACATTGCGTACAGAATGCCAAACAGGAGGTGAGAGGGACCTTTGACGCCGTTCAAAGTCGCATACTTATACGCATGATTAGTATCTGTTCCAATATGCAATCACAACAATTGAAGGGTAAGCCTGATGACTCTGCGTCGGCTCAGCCTGCTGATCTTACCCATCTTCTACAAGTGTAAAGGATACCCTGTTCAGCTACCAACCACCCTTCAATCTGCTTGCATTCATCGTCCTGTGGCCTCTGAGCTTCGTGCTGTCACCCAGGGCTCTCCACTCGACCAATGTCTTCCTCATCAAAGTGACGGTCAGTAACTAACTATCTGACTTCGTTCGCTCACTCACCGACTCGTCTCAGTCGTTCCCGCAATTGATTGTCATAGCCATATACGAGCGCTACCTAGCACAGGGCCAGAAGTGGCGTGAGGCCAGTGCAGAGAAGGCACACAACATTTATGCGAGTCTTTCGCGCAGAGTAAAGCATATGCCCATTCTCGATTTTCTCGGCTCAAGCTCGATGGACGTGCACGAAGCGATCTTCGATGTTGAGCTCCGCGACGAGGTCGACCTCTTCGGCGACTCTGATGTTGAGGATTTGCCCGTACCCATGGAGCCAACGTCCGCGCCCACCCCACCGACCATCCGTACCACCAAGTCGCACGAGCACCTTCCGTCAGCTAGCACGAACGACCCCCGCCAGCCGCTACTGCGCCCGTCCGGTTCCCGAACACCCTCGGACTCCAATCAGATCAGGCGCACGACGAGCCTGTCGCTCTCACCCCACAAGGCCTCCCGCCGGCGGACGCGCAGCGCCATCTCCCCGATCTCTCCGACTTCTTCGCCGCGCCTCTCTCCGCGCCCACGTAACGCACCCTTGCCCACCATCACGCCTTCCAGCACAGGAGAGATACCGTCACTCGGACCGCGCAGCCCTCTCGGTAGGCTGTTTGGGGCGAAACGCGATAGCACGATCTCGACTGCAGCGACCATGGAGGCTGGGATGAAGCGCGTGGAGGCACTGATGGACGAAGTGCGGATGTTGCCCGTGAATAAGCTAAAGGACGAGATGAAGGAGCTGCAGGTACGTCCGCAGAGCGACACGAACTGGTGGAGTCAGGAACTGATACGAATACATAGGACCGGCAAGCGAGGATTGAGAACTTGCTGTTGATGCTGACGCGCGGTATGCGAAACGACACTGGGCCCCACTCGACGATACGACACGATACCCTGTGATGCTACTTGGGTCCTTTGCACGCTCGTGTCACAGATACAGAAGCTGAATGCGTATATCTGTATTGTTCCGTCCAAATAGCTGTTGCTACGGCTCGCTGTGGTATACATACTGTATATCATGCCTGATGATGACAGTCCTATTATCTAGCTGTTGATACGGGACGGTGGACCAGATCTTCGCATATGCTTCAACTACTAGCAGTTCAGGTATATCGTCCTCACAAAACAAAGCGGCAATACCCAGGTAACTCCCATGATCTCGGGAAAAGAGTAGGACACTGATCTCGCTCTTCGGCTGCAATGGAGTTGACTTGTCACTCTCGAGTGGATCCGTAACGCCGAAATTTGCCTCCGGGCATCTCTCTCTTGGGCCTCCAGCATGGCTTACCATGACCGACTCCCTCCCAAGCTTCTCACGAACGTATTCATCCATGTTCCAGCTATACTCCCTGGCGTGCATCACGACATGGTGGATGTAAGAGACCTCGTTCCTGTCACCGTGGTTTGCCGCTCCTGGCGGGATGCGGCACTGGGAATGACTTCGATGTGGTCCACGGTCTCGTACAATACAAGGACGGATCCCTACCCACGTTTCCGTCTCTCTCATCGGGCAGGGGATAAACTACGGGTTCACATCGTTACCAAGCATCTCATCGACGAAACGATGTTCCCATTCGATATGCGACGCATCCAGGACCTATACATCGAAACCTATCAGGGTGGCGCTGCTCGAGTCGGGGAAGTATTCCGACTTCAATACACGCTGGACCTCCCCAATCTCGAATATTGTACCATTGTAGGAGGTGACATCCAAACGCAGATCTTCCCCAGCAGCACGCGACTCCGTAAACTATACCTGCACAGTTGTCGCAGCTTCCGAGCCATCCCAACGCCCTTCCCGGCCTTGACGCACCTGCATATCTCGGAGTGCGACCAGTTCAACACGGATGAGATTCTGGCCTTCCTTTCGGGCACACCGTTGCTGCAAGTCTTCAGATTGATACTGCAGCGGGCTCCGGACTCCTCGCCGCCGACGGATACCGAAGACAGACATGCAAAGCGAACCATCGTCCACCTACCCCATCTACGGAATTACGATGTGTTCTGCCCGCTCGTGCAAGGAATAAAGATGTCTCCCACTGAATTCCAGGCTAGGGGAGGAGTCGCGTATAATCTCCATCAGGGCCTCCTCGGATGCCTGGCCATCCCTTCCAGCTGTGCCATCCGCGTCGGATGGCTAACACTCAGAGACCTCCCGTCCGTGTTGGACCAAACTTGCGCCGGCCGAAAGCCAACACACGTCTACGTTGGTCAACGTTGGTCGCCGGGTAGTATCCGCCGACCGGTGAACGTGCTCAACAGCTTCTCCCTCTATGCCCTCGATCCAAACGTTGGCCTCGACGTCGGTGTCAAGGTGGCGGGCGCCGGCTTTCTCGAGATGAGGCAGCCCGTTCAGGACGAAGTCCAGAGATGCTTAGCCGACACGATTACCTCCTCCTTTTCCACCGTTCGCCGCCTCTGGATGGAACTACCGTGGTTTAGAGGGCCGAAACTCTCTATTCTTCCCCAACTCCATCACCTCGAATGCCTATACCTCTTCGGGAACCCGCAGTACAGCCAGCCTCTCGCAGACATGCTCGAGAGCCTGCTCGTTCCGCCGACGGGGCAGGCACCCTGTCCCAAGCTTACCACCCTGGTCGTTGACTGCCACGACGATAGCCCCCAGACTTGTGGGGTGAGCGTCCTGTCCGTGCTCGCTCTAGCGCGGAACCGTGCCGCAGCGGGATGCACCCTCCGTTCGTTGTTCATCTGTTTGGAGGAGAGGCGGGACGGGCAACTCGTGCGCGTTTTGNCACGAGTATGATGGAAACGGGGTGTTAGTCCGAGTCGACCCTCGGCCAGGCGCCCGCGCGAGGATGGAGTTCAAGTGGACAGAAGGAATTCATTGGGCAGGTCCCTCTCGCGAAGAGTTCGAGATAGCACATGTGGGCTTGGGCGGATAGGTTTCGAGGGCTATGTTGAGGGATACGTGCCTACCGACAGCGTCAGTTGAAAGAAGAAACAGCGCAGGTGATATGAGCAGACTTTGCCTCTGATTCTCCACGGTTTGCAGTATGACTTGCTGCTCCCCGCTTGTTTGTCACCAGTACTCGCACGGGCCACCGCTTGTACAACAGATATTGCATGAAGATTACACCGTTAGCATGCCATATACAATGAGGAGATCGTACACAGCCTGTATGCCAAAACGGCGGGAGTGACGTGTACGTGTACGAGTAATCCAGGAGCCGAACCAGCAAGCTCGAGACCAGCCATGCATCAGCGACACAGAGTCAAGCAGATGGTTGGGAAGAAGAGAAGTGAGGACTAACGACGAGAGGTAGCGCGATAGTAGTACACGAATTAGGAGTTAACGATAAGTTGAGCGATATGCATGCGTGAGGGAGTAGATGGATATGCGCGGTCCATATGCTGAGTCGACGAACGAAAGAGAAAAGAACGGAAGAGTGACTCGGAGAACCCAGTTCCAAGATCCAAACGAATAAGAAGATATGCGATGAAGGAGGTAGAGCCATCAAGAGTCGTCATCAGAGCGATGAGTATCATGACTCCTCCGAGTCATGTCCAACGAGTGAGGGTATTGGCGGGTGGGTATATCGGCCGACGTCCTCGTTTATGGGCGACCCCGCTTGTGAGCGGTCGATAATAGTGGACGTCGGGAGAAGGGTATTTGTTGCCGATTGAATGACCTCGCTGGGCTCAGCCTCGTCTTGATGCCCTACAGTTGTAATCGGCTGATTGTGGGGATAATACGACATTCGCTTGTTCTTGGTGAAGTCGTATATTGTAAACCTAGAGAGGCGTGAAGTTAGCCAAGTTTGTGGAAGGTGGAAGGGTGCGGAAGGGTACGCACTGCTCCTCGAGCTGTCGAAGCTCAGGCTTCATTTTCTCCAGATCAGGATGTTGTTTCCGCTTTTGGTGGGTAAGTGGCTTCTCGACCATGAGAAACTCGTCCAGCTCGTGCGCGACATCAAAGTTAGCCTTGTTCATCTACAGTATGTGGCGTTTAGTGAACTTGAACTATATTTAAGTATAACGGCACATACGTCAGGGACGAATGGAGGTTGTACGTCCTTGTTCTCGAGATTTTCCCAATCGATCTGGGCCATCCAGGGGTGATTTCGCACGTCATCTATGCCGAGATCCTTGTCTCTGCAACCAAGGCGAGTCTTCGGGTTGCGGTCCAACAGCTATGATGATTCCGTCAGTATGTGACTTCCTGACAACGTCGGACAAGAGACGCACTGCGAGGACGAAGCGCTGCCCATCTTTGCTGCACTTCTCTTTGGCATTGGTGGGTAACCGGATTGCGTCTTTCAAGATAGAATGCTTCATCTTGTCCGCCGAACGGCCGTCGAACGGTCGCCGATGGAACAGGAGTTCCCAAGCGACGACTCCGAGGCTCCACCAATCAGCACACCATGTATAGCCCTGACGGCCGATGACCTCGGGCGCCATGTACGCCATACTTCCGGCCACACTTGTGTGTAGTCGACGTTCTGAATAGTGGATGGCAACGTTGAAGTCGGTGATGTGAACATGTCCAAGCGCATCAAGGAGAATGTTATCCGGTTTCAGGTCGCTATATGCTATGTTCAGTATAAATAGCGGCGGGTATATTAGATGGACGAACCGGTGCATTATGCGTTGTCGATGGAGATACTCGAGTGCACACGACAGTTCCGCCATCCAAAACCGCACGACATGTTCAGGAATATATCTGAGCCGTTCCAAGTGGACTAGCAGGCGTCAACGACTTGTCGTAGTGGCTGTACTGGAGCACCGACTTACATCGGAGGTCACCTCCCAGCATCAAGTCAAGAACGAAGAAACAATTTTCATCGTCTTGGAAAGCATAGCGTAGGTTGACGATGAATGGATGGTCAATCTACAATGACATGGTCAGCTATTATACATTGCCGAATACAAGGAGCAATGAGATGAATTTGCAGTCAGTGACAGGATCTCCTGGTGCGTATTTACGATATAGCTACGGCCCCCGTGCGACCCCGCGTTGAGAAGTATCAGCTTGCATCAAAGAATTGTTTGAAATACTGGCATCTGTCATGTCACACCGGGGCGCCTCGGTAGGCATGGCCGAGAGGGACAGAAGCTCGACGTTGGGATGAAGTAAAGCACGATCTCGGTGAGGCCAGAGTGTACGCGCGGCAGAGGCTGGGGCGCATGGAGCGTAGACAATGTGGGCATGCGAGGGCGTTTTGACGCGGCAAGGATCGTGAAGGCGCAGAACAGTACACGGGGAGACATACCTCTTCCAGCAATCGCCGCTCTTGAATGATGTTCGCGACAGCCTTCTGCTTGATGCATTTGGCCTTGTCAATGTACTTGAGAGCATATAGCTTCTTAGTCTTCTTGTGCTCTACGACTCTGACCTAATGCCCCTCGATGATGAGTGCGGGGAATGGTAACCGAGGACACGAGAGGCATACCTTGCCGAAAGCGCCCTTGCCTACCGCGCGGTGGAGATCAAAGTGGTAGAGGTCGACGTCGCCGTCGAAGTTGATAGGCTCAGAGCAGCAGCAGGCGACATTACCCATGAGACAATAAGTGAGACGAGGAGGAGGGAGGGGAGGGACCAGTACTGTTATTGTGGGAGGAAGAACAAAAGAGACCAAATCTAACTCTGACAACCGGACAATGCAATTAGACGCCCATACTCCGCCCCGGAGATGGCGGTGCTTGTCTGCTTCCAAATCGGGCGCAGTACTTTGACACCGAACCAGCATCTCCTCCACACGCTCGCCCAATTCATTACCTTGCTTCTCGCCCACGACCATGTCCGTCCCTCTCTCCAAGATCCCCACTCTCCGCGAGCTCTACAAATCCGGTGTGTTAAGCACCGTGGAGGCAGCGAAGGCGCGCTACCCGCCGAAACCAGTCCTGCTTGACAGAGTGTCCCTGTAGTAAGCGGCGTGTATCTGCGACGGAACTCGGCGTGTTTAATGACGCCGGTCGTGGATGCTGTAACACCCTTGTACCACAACTGTCCCGCTCACACACTCCGCCTCCCAGCTAAGGCGATATAACAAGATTAGATGTCGATTCCATCGTCAACGCGGCAAATAGAAGCCTCCTCGGTGGGCACGCTTCATAACTCTCTTCCGTATCGAGCACATTGACCGCGTTCATGCCGACGGCAGGCGGGGGCGGAGGTAAGCTTCTTGTGCGTCTGCGATTGAATGATGATCAATCGCAGCTGCACCCGTTGCATCCGTTTTGTTACAGTCGACGGAGCGATCCATGCAGCTGCTGGTCCGTCCTTGTTGGAAGAATGTAGGCATTCATTCCTTGTCACGAGAAGCTTACAGCCGACAATAATATTAGGCCGCACGCTGAACGGTTGCGAGACGGGAGACGCGAAAATAACCAGGGGATACAACTTGCCCGCGTGCGTGCGGCATGGTTGCTGCTATGATATCCGAATGACATGCCAACGGCATATCACAGGCACCATATCATTCACACAGTCGGACCTATATACTCAACGTCGCAGGCTGACGTGAAGGCGCAGCAACTGGCGTCGTGCTACAGAACAAGCCTGCAGTTAGCGGTGAACAACTCGCTCAAGCACATTGTCAGATTGAGTTGATTGAAGTAATGACTCTGCGTGGCTCATCATGATTTCAGGCATTCCCTTCGATCTCCACCGGCATCTACGGGTACCCTGTGCCAGACGCTACCCACATTGCTCTGGATACAGTAAGGCGCTTCCTGGATACTCCTGACGGAGACAAGGTGCGTGATTCGTCAGCACGTATGTGTTAGATGGGAAGCCAACCTCTTCTAACACCGTATTTCGCGAACTTAGTTGGAGCGCACAATATTTGTTGTGTGGAGCGATGCTGATAAGCGGGTATATGAGTATGTTACTGCGTCTGCACGAGAGTGCAATCAGCCAACTTTCTCTCCACAGGTCACTTATTCCTCTCTACTTCCCGCAAGATACAAGAACAACCTCAAGCGCGGAAGGAGAGGATTCTTGACGCGCCTACGCCAATGAATCGCGTTAAACATTATTGCAAGTGTGGGTTCCCGCGAGACGATAACGTACTCGTACGTTCATTGATTATGGCAGCACAGTCTGCCCCATGACTGCTGCAGCTCCCAACGTCAGTTCCGTGGAGCGAATGGAATTTCAATCTATGAAAGCCTATATTGTCTGTGCCTGATCGCGCATCGCACGCCCACTGCATCAGAAACTCGCTAGAGGTAGGATCACCGTACACAAGTCTCGTTAGCTCTCGTTTCGTCGCGCGACCGCCCACGGCGCCGTCTATCGGACTGACGACGATCACAAGTGCGTTATGGAGTGTTCGCCGTCACCTTCCATCCGCGTCTTCCAGCATGCCTCGCGCCAACGACTCCGAAACTACGCCGGCGCGTGCGCGCCCAATCCCGGCCCGCCTCCGCCCCCGCCCCCAGCCGGTCGAGATACGAGCTGGGTGCGGAGGTGCAGAAGGCCAGTCGCATGACCCGACGCCGCGCCCATGTCCCGTCGTTTGCCCTGGCTCTTCTCACAGCGAGTATCCGAGCTTTCTCCATGGGTGTCAGAAGCGGTTTGATGGGCCCAGCGCGGGGTGGCCAGCTTGCGCGGTGCCGGTGACCTCGCCAGGAGGGCGGTATTTAAAGCGTCCGAGCGGCGGATGCGTCGACGTGCGAGGCTCGTTGCTCTTGGGTTTGTCGTTCACGGTTCTAGCGTCGGGCAGCAACAGCTTGGTATAGGATTGTGGACATCTGCGGTCGCCACACTAGACATCATCATGGGGCGCGTGTACAATATCGGCATCGCGCTCTTCTGTGCGATAGGTGAGTGTTTGGCAGCTTCGTTGATTATTGCCCCCGCGGGGCGCATGTTCGCGGCATCGAGAAGAGAACGCGACGAGCTCACTCTTTCCCCCGACGGCTAGGTTCTTTCTTGTTTGGGTGAGCGAACGGGCTGCACACGCTGGTCACCTCATTCTGGCCACACGCTCATCTCCTTCGGGCATCGCATTGCAGTTATGATAGGTAACGCACTCTCCCTCGCCGGTATATAACGATGCACAGCACGAGAACTAACGTCGACGTCGTCGCAGCGGCATCATATCTTCCGTGATCACATTCTCCGGATTCAAGGCCTTCGTGAACAACCCCGGAAACTACGACAGCCTGTCGGGAGCAGTCGTTTCCACTTTCACAGGTATGTTTGCCCATGTTGCTGATGGCGGTACCTTTGTGGACACATGATTCCCTCTATAGGTGGCTGCTTCTTCGGCGCAGCAGGTGCAGGATGGTAGGACGACCTGCGTCCTCTAGGTTCCGTAGCCGAATCGTGCTGACAGCCCTGGGTACCAGGGTAAACGATAAATTTGGCCGTAGGATCACTGTCCAGGTATTACTTTCCTCTTGAGTCCCTCTGGAATACAACTGACTCTCGGATGTAAGCTCGGCGCACTAGTCGCGCTGTGGGGATGCGCGATGCAGGCGGGGGCAAACAACTTTGCATGCATGCTCATTGGACGCATTGTCGCGGGCTTCGCTATCGGGTACGTCGACACGAGCCATCATACGTATATTTTGCCAGGCGTCGTTGACAATGCATCACAGAATCTTGTCGATGACAGTTCCTCTATACAATGTGAGTAAACTACCAACCCCAGTGCAGCCGTACTCTCAACTCAGCTCTTGATATTCTCGTGGGTAGACTGAGATTGCGCCTGCCAAACATCGTGGCTTCATGGTCGGCCTGACCCAACAGATGATCGGCATTGGCTTCATTGTCGCGAATTGGGTAAGCGGTGCATTCTGACTGAATGTTGACTACCCAGCACTGAATTGGTCCAGGTCGGATACGGTTGCCAATATCTGGACGGGTACACTCAATGGAGGTTGCCTTTGGGTCTGCAGGTTTGTCAGCAGCTTGTCCGACAGAGCACAGTGCACTTATTCTGGTATAGCTTGCCCCCGCCTTCCTCCTCCTCATCGGCGCTCAATTCATGCCTCGCTCTCCGCGATGGCTCCTCGAACAAGGCCGCGACGAGGAAGCGCACACCGTCGTGCGCAAGCTGCACGGCGACTCTCCCGAGGACCAAGAGTCCGCCGACCGCGAGTTCGTCGAGATGCGCGAGACGATCAAGGCGGAGAAGCTCGTGCGCTCGCGCTCACTAAGCGACCTCTGGGCGACGCGGGGCATGCTCCGCCGGACGCTCGTCGCGGTCGGCGTGCAGGTGTTTGGCCAGTTCTCCGGGATCAACGTGATCAACTACTTTGGGCCGTCCATGTACAAGGCGTTGGGCCTCAGCGCGGGCCAGTCTCTCCTTGTGCAGGGCATTTACGGCGCTGTGGGGCCCATCACGAACTTCTTGTGTGTTTCAAAATCGGTGCTTAGGATGGTCAGGATGTGTACTGACGGACGCGCATTAGCTTCATCACGCTCATCCTCGACACGGTCGGCCGGAAGAAGCCTCTCATGTTCGGAGCAGGCAGCTTCGTCGTGACGTACTCCGTCCTGACCGCCATCGTCGCCTGCTTCCCGCCCGACCAGTCCACGAATCTTGCCGCCCAGCGTGCCGGCATCGCGATGATCTTCATGACCAGCATATTCTTCTCGCTGAGCTTCGGCCCCGTGAGCTGGGTGCTCGCGTCGGAGGTATTCCCCACGAGGACGCGGTCGATAGGAACTAGCGTGGCGACGTGCGCCAACTGGGCGTTCAATGTACTCTTCTCCCAAGTGAGTTGCCAGCTTCTGTCCAGTAGCATGATCAGCACTAATGAGTACACGGCACAGGTATCGAACCTTGCGATTAACAACATCAGCTGGAAGTACTACCTCGTTTTCATCTGTCTCAACGCCGTCGACTTTGTAATCATTGCCGCATTCTTCCCTGAGACGAAGGGGAAGTCGCTGGAGCAGATGGCGGAGGTGTTTGGGGACGAGGTCGATGCGCAGGACGTGCTGGACAAGGCGGCTGCGCATGAGAAGATGGAGCACCATGAGCTCGATGTAGAGAAGTCATGACATTTACGATTGAGGTGCAATGAATCATTTCCTTCATGAGATTCACGTATAGTCTATGGCTCCGGGGGTTGTAAACAAATGTAGAGGTCCATGTACGTACATGCTACGCTGGATCTGGACTCTGGAGCAGGAACGTAGCGTAAAGAGGCGTGTGAAAATGCGGGGAAGCGGAGCGCCTGGCGAGTCCGGTTCCGGGCAAAGTAACCGGATGCGGATGAGCCCACAAAGTAGTCTCAACTGAGCTACGACCAAACCTGCGTCTCTTGGTCTGCTACCACCACCACCACCACCCTAGCAGTATTTCTTGTCATTCATCGAGCTGCTCGACGTCTGCAGCCGCAATGCCCACGGCCACAGCGACCGCCACTAGCCCTACTTCGGTCATCTCCCTCAAGGCATCCCAGTCTCTCCACGCTCACTCATCCTCCTCCTCGTCCTCCACAGCAGCCACCCTACGCTCGCTCTATCCCCGCGCCGCTCGTGCCTTCCTCCAACGGGATGTACCTCTCACACACTCCCTCATATCCTCGGCGACTTCTCTCCTCACGCCTCCCGCTTCCACGGTCTCACTGAACGACTCCCTCGCGTCGCAGCGCCGGAAATGGGACATCCTCAGGATTACCTTCGAGACCACTCTCTATGCCTCACCGCCGTCCTCTCAAAGCCCCGAAAGCTTGTCTTCCGCACTCCGTGCCAATCTCTTGCTCTCCCCAGAGTCTCTTATGACCACTCTCTACAGTCGTTCCCTGCAGCTCTTCACTCCCCTTAACGCTGCACACGCACCATCTTCCGCCTTCCTACCTTCGCAGATCCTCATCACCCTCGTGTTGTCAAGTCTGAAACTCGATGGTGCGGACGTTGCGCGTCGTATGATTGAAGACTGGCTCTCGAAGCACGGCCAGGTCGATGGCACCACTGATCCTGGCGGTTACGCTAAGGTCCTCGAATTGTACTGCCTCCATGTGCTACCGCGTCTACAGGACTGGGACTATGCTGAAGACTTCTTGACGTACGAGCGGGAACTCTCTCCGGACGTTCGCCAGGTGAGCATGAATCTTCCATAATCATAGCTGGGCGTAGAGCGTGTGCTTGGGCGTTGGGTTTCACGCAACGACTCCTAACTTCCTGTTACGCCACAATTTACCATGCTACTCATACACGCATTTTTCCCTATTGAATTGCTGCATGATATCCTTTGTGCACCGTACTAACGCCTCCGCAGCAATATACAATTTCTCTACGGCAACTCCGTGCGGAGGCAGCAGCAAACGCGGCGGCGGCCGCCACGATATCCGCGCTACCTTCCGAATCCCTCCCTTCGTCCAACGCGACCTCTCGCACCACATCACCTGCTCCATCTGATTCTTCTGCGTCCTCTTCCTCGACACACACTGCAAAGCCGCGACAAAATGGCAAAGCCAATGCAAACGGCAACGCTGGGTCTCTGACGCCGCTCACTTCGTCCCAGTCACCCACGCCGAAACCGCGGGATGCGGAAAACTACGCAAATGGGCGTCACTCTCCGCACTCGACTTCGTCCCAAAGCATCGCGAGCACAGCTACATCGCGCACTGTGACCCCGCAGTCAGCCTCGCGCGNTGGTGCGCACGAAGAAATCCTCGCGTACGACGCACCTACCGAATGGTTCCCCCGCTGCGCGATCACGTTCGCGCTCAGCAACACCTGCTGCTGCTACCCCTGCTGCCCGCTCCTCATCAGCCTCCGCATCATCTTCATCGATCCCCAACTCCGTCATCCGCCGCGCATCCTTCGACGATCCATCGACAACAGGCACTTCTCGCGCGCCGTCGGCGCTCGCGCTCGTTCGCGCATCCGTGCGAAGCGTCCTTNCGGGGCGCGTCGCGTGCGAAGGTGATCGCGTATGTCGTTTTATTCGTCCTACTGCCGCTTGTGTCCTTCGTCCTTCGCCTGCGCCGCAGGCGCGCCGTCCAGACAAGCGCCGGTGGCGGCGCGGTCGATGCGGTGCGGCGGAGGTTGCGGGGAACGGGAACTGACGGGCCAGGCGGTGTCGGGGGNCATTGCGTTAGTAGGTAAGGTGTGGGAGGAGCTGGCGCGGGCTGTGTTGGATACGGTGAAGATGGCTGGGAGGGGGCTGGTATAGATGACTGTTGGATTGTCGTCAGAGCATCTTTCCTACTCAGTTGGATATCTCTATATTCTCTCGTTCTCCGTAATCTTGGATTTTGTATATACGGTATGGATATAGGAGCTGTTATCGTTGTCCAGGGGCGTAAAGACGGTTGGATAGACGCATCATGGCGAGCAGCGAACAAGCCCTACCCCCAGTACAGTAAGTCTTCCTTGTTATGTCCATGCTCAGTTCATGTCTGCAGGCCTATCCTATTCCAGATTGAAAGACCATATCGCACATCCTGATACACAACCAAGTCTCCTCTCACGCACTCGCCTTCGCTTGGGCATCCTGCTTCTTGACAAGCACCTCGATTTCCGCCGGCAGCCCCTCGACAAAGTCCTGCGCCGTGTATTTTGGGGCCCACCCTAGCTCGCGACGCGTCCGTTCTCCCTTCACGCGGAAGTTTGCGAACAAGAGCCCAGCAAAGTACTGCAGACATCGAGCGCGCATCAACACTCTCGTTAGTGATTACATACCCGCGACAGGACAAGACGGCCGACGTACGTCGTTGAACAGGTATTTTCCGGCTTCGCCGGGCGCGTAGGGAACGAGCTCGCGCGTGGGGATGCGCCCGAGCGCGAAGAGGGTGTCTGCGACCGGCTGGAGCACCTCGCGGATGGCCAGCTCCCCGCCTTCGACGAAGAAGTAGCCTTCGCGGCCATGCGAGACGCTAGCCGGGTCACGCAAGATCGCGTCCAACATCCGGATATACGCGTCTGCCACTGCACACACGCGAAGAAGGGCTTGAGTCAGTTAACGTAGTACGTCCCAGACCGAGAAGCGGAAAGTGCTACTCAAGAACGAACGGGACGTACCATCGTCGACATGAACGTTCGCCCACATCGAGACGCCCTTGCCCATGACCCCCACACTCCCGCGGCTCAGTGCCGTGCGCACGAAAATCGGGATCATAGCCGTGTGCGGGTTCGCAACCCCCGCATCGACCAGCGGGCCCGTCGCGACCCCGTATACCACCGAGGGCATGAGGATGTGTGTGCGCGCGTAGCCACCCTCTGAGGCTGCGTCCGCGGCGACGACGAGCAGGTCGACGGGGCGGTGTGGCGCGGAGGGCGGGAGGGCCTCGATGGTGGGGATGTCGAGGTCGGAGTACACGGTCTCGGAGGCGAATTCGCCGCGCGCGTTGTCTGCGAATTCGGCTGTCCCGGACTGCGAGGGTTCATTGACGGGGTGTTAGCGCGAGCGGGGTGCGCGAGAATGTGAACGTGGAAGGCATACAGTGTGGATGAAGTGCGGGAGCTCTCCCGTCTTGTCGTGTCGTTGCTTGAGGCCGCGGAGGATAGCCTTCGTGCCTTCAACGTTGTCGCAGTCCGCCTATCGATATCACCAAAAATGCTCGGTATTTCGGATACGCTCCAAATGCACAGGAGGTGCTCACGATGTCAATGGTTATCTGCGCACTCGCCGCGAGGTCGGTGAGCGTGTCGAGGTCCTGGAAGGATCCGAGGACCGTCTTCACCCCAAACTGCGTCTCGAGCACTTTCGCCTTGTCTGCATTGCGTACGAGGGCCGTTATAACAAAGTCTGCGGCATTGGGATGGGAAAGCAGGCGCTGGAGTACGGTGCCACCGATGTAACCTGCGGGAGCGTCAGAGTCGACATGAGCAAACGCGCGAGGCGAATAGTTCAGAAAGTTGGGGTTGAAACGCACCTGTGGCACCGGTGATGAAGATGGATACTTTGGAAGACATTCTTGTCAAGGATGAGCTATGGATGCTACTGAGCTAGATGCGGCTGCTGGTGCAGTCAGCTTCGGCGAGGTTGAGTACAACGGGCGTGCTAGAGTCGTAGAGCTGACCTTGCATTTATACCTCGTCTTTCTAGGCCTCCGTTAGCGTCATACCGGTTCAACTTCCCCGTCAGTCATCTCATTTGACACATTGCCAGGGCCCCAAGATACTGTACGGCTGACGAAGCGCTACAGATCAACACATCCCGCCTCGCTAGGTCGAGGAACCCGCATGGTGGTCAGACAACTTGTCCACTCTGAGCGTGTCTTTCTCAAGGAGTCAACGCGCATTACGGAACATAACAGGACTAGCGGCGGCTGGTCGTCGCCGCAAGCGTCGTGCTCTCGTAGACGGATATTTCACGATCGCCCGACCGGGAACTAGTTAGCGTCCGATGACTAACTCGAAGGCCATACGATCAGTGCTGTTACAAGTTCACACGCAACGAGGCTTGGACTCACAAAGGGCGTACTGTGTCCTATATACAGCAAGTCTTGCTCGTTTATACAGACACGACAAACAGCGGAAACGTGTAATTAATCGATATTGAGGCACAGCATATGGTGTCCGTGAACAGGTGTTCAACCCCAAGACAATATCGTACATCCACAGCCATCCATCTTCAGGCGCTTGATTTGGCCTCGGCATCGAACTTCTTGACGAGAACCTCGACTTCCGCCGGCAGCCCGCTGACAAAGTCCTGCGCGGTGTACTTCGGTGACCATCCAAGCTCGCGCCGTGCCCGCGCTCCTCGCGTACGTGAGTTTGTGAACATAAATCCAGCGAGGTACTGAGGGAAACGGTGCATAAACGACCCGTCAGTATATTGGCCGAATGCGTTCCCTCGCATATATGCAAGGAGTACGGTTCACGTACGTAGAATGGCTCACGTACATCGTTGATCAAGAACTTTCCCGCTTCGCCTGGCTCATACGGGACGAGCTCGCGTGTGGAAATGCGCCCGAGCGCGAAGAGCGCGTCCGCAATCGACTGGAGGAGCTCGCCGACGCTCAATTCGCCGTTGTCGATGAAGAAGTAGCCCTCGCGGCCATGCGAGACTTTCGACGAATCTTGCAGGACTGCGTCGAACAGCCGGATGTACACGTCCGCCACTGTATGCGTGGGTGAAGAAAGGTTGGGGTTAGCCACCACAGTACGTCCCAGCCCTCAAGGTGGAGAAGGAAATAATACGTACGGTCCTCAATGTGAACATTCGCCCACCGAGAGAGACCCTTGCCCAATACGCCCACGGTCCCGCGGCCAAGTGCTGCGCGCACGAAGAGCGGCGTGACAATCGTATGAGGGTTTACGATACCCGCGTCGACCAACGGGCCCTTCGCAATGCCATACACGATAGAGGGCATGATGATGTGCGTGCGTGCATAGCCTTCTTCCGCATCCGCGGCAACGACAAGCACGTCGACAGGGCGGTGGGGCGCGTCAGGCGGGAGAGCCTCGATGGAGGGAATGTCGAGGTCGGAGTAGATGGTCTCGGAGGCGTACTCGCCTCGCGCGTCGTCTCTGAACTCTCCCGTCCCGGACTGTAGGATGCATTATTTTAGAGTTAGCACAGATGACCGTCGACCGGCATAAGACCCGCCAGGGGTCGCACGGGTGACGTACCGTGTGGATGAGGATGGGGGCTTCGCCAGTCTTCTCGTGTCTCCTCTTGAGGCCACGGAGAATAGCTTTCGTGGCCTCCACGTCGTCGCAGTCGGCCTATCGTACGAACGTCAGGCGTCAGTGTGCTTTATTCCAACCATGTGGAGGTGCTTACGGTGTTGATGGTGACTTTTGCACTTTCCGCTAAGTCTACGAGCTTGTCAAGGTCCTGGAGGGACCCCAGGACGGTCTTCACGCCAAATCGCGTCTCCAGAAGCTTCGCCTTGTCCGCGTTGCGTACAAGCGCCGTGATTTCAAAGTTCGCAGCATTGGGGTGGGAGAGGAGACGTTGAAGGACAGAGCCTCCGATGTAGCCTAGCAAGTTACAATGTGAACTACGATGAGATACTGGCAAGTTGGCTGGAAAACGGCAATATTGCGCACCTGTAGCACCGGTGAGAAAGATGGTCACTTTGGACATATTTGTCGAAGAACGTGCGATGCGGTTGAATTCGTCGTAGTCAATGGGTAGGTGTTGGTGGATGGCCTCATCATCGAAGACAACTGGTATTTATACGGTATACCAGGCGGCCGGTCTTCGTACTAGAGGTTGACCACCTATGATAACGCTGACAAAGCGAGAGAGGTATCTCATTCCCGTGTACCGGAGAAGCGCTCCTATAGCCCGACCAGACTCCCCNATTGTGGTGAGTTCGAGATCCCGAGAGTCTATCGTACCTCTGGTAGTAGGCTTCCAAGGGCCTCCATTGCCCTCTAGGGGGCCACCGATCATACCGGGTCGGCGTCTGACAAAGACGCGTCAAGCACACAATCCGGACTCAGTGCACAGCAATTCTGATCCGTGCCATTAACTTGCGATGGTCGCACCTTCCCATATTGCTACATCCGAACGGACTCACAGGTTCCCGGTGTACAACGCGTTCGTGAGTATGACGCCTAACAATGAGCATACGGCCGCACGCACTGCAGAGTTTGCCAGCCGTGGGTGCGGGGTTGTCCCGCCAACGTCCCGCCAACGTTCTTGATCATGTTGATGGTCTTATGTACGTCTCCGGTACCGGTCGAGTAGCTAGCACAATCTCCCTAAGCAGCAGGCCAGTACTCGAGTGTTGAAGATAACGAGCATGCCGTGTATACCACACAAGTACACGACCCGAATGCAATGCGCATATGCAGCGCCATGTTGAACGCCGTGTGTTCCGAGGTGGTATCGACCTCAAAGCCGTAAATCAGAGGGGCTGTCCTGAAACCCATTCTGCAGGGGAATGGTTCAGAATGCACGATGTTCGACCCATAGGACATCTGTTCAAGCTGGATCCATGCTACAGCATATGTTACTACTCCAAGAGGGCCGCCTTCAGCAGGAAGTTTGTGGGCTATGGTAACGGTCTGATATGAGTCGTCAAATCGTAGAATCTGGAGTATATGTCGTACATTCAATTTGTCGCCAAGACACCGACCGATGGCGTCTCACACGCCTGTCTTCCCGTCCTCCTTCTTAACGAGTATTTCGATCTCTTCAGGAAGCCCCTCAAGGAAATCCTGTGCGGTGTGTCTAGGAGCCCATCCGAGCTCCCGACGCCCACGTTCTCCCTTCGTGCGGGCATTCGTGAACATCAACTCCGCGATAAACTGTACGCATGCCAGAACGTCACTATGCATGTCCCAACTTCATGCGGAAGGTTAGGACGCACCTCATTGATCAAGTACTGGCCGGCCTCTCCAGGAGCGTATGGGATAAGCTCGTGAGTAGAGATGCGCCCAAGCGCGAAGAGAGTATCTGCGATCACTTGGAGTATCTTGCGCATTTCCAGCTCCCCATTGTCCAAAATAAAGTAGCCATCTCTGCCATGGGAAACCTTCGCCGGCTCTTGCATAATGGCGTCGAGCAGCCGAATATAGAAGTCCGCGACTGCCGTCATGTAGTGTAGAATGGAATAAAATACTCGGGCTCAGCAAATGCACAGCTGAGTGGACTAGATACCACCACGTACCATCGTCAATGTGCACATTCGTCCAGCGTGTAATGCCTTTGCCCATCACACTGACGCTCCCGCGCTGCAATGCTGCGCGAACAAAGAGCGGGACGACTAGCGTGTGCGGGTTCGCGATGCCTGCGTCGACCAGCGGGCCAGTCGCGACGCCGAAGACTTCGGAGGGCATGACAATGTAGGTGCGCGCATAGCCTTCCTCTGCGTCCGCTGCAACGACGAGCAGGTCGCCTGGGCGGTGCAATGCGTCGGGCGGGAGGGCCTCGATGGTGGGAATGTCCAGGTCGGAGTAAACCTTGTCGGAGGCGTATTCTCCACGCGCGTTGTCTGTGAATTCGCCGGTTCCAGACTATATGTCGAAATGGTAGATTAAACGGCTCGTGTGAGGACGATCAGGGTATCCGATCAGACGTACGGTATGAATGAAATGAGGCACGTCCCCAGTCTTCTCACGGCGCTGCTTCAATCCACGCAAGATCGCCTTGATCATGACCTCGTCGTCACAGCCCGCCTACACCCATATCCGGCGTCAGTACCCCGTACGTCACACACAATGAGCCAGCGAGAAACTTGAACATAGTGCTGACCGTATTGATGATAATGTGTGCCCTCTCCACGAGGGTTGTAAGCTTGTCTAGATCCTGGAGCGATCCGATGACAGTCTTGACTCCGAACTGGGTCTCGAGCAGCTCTGCTTTATCGGCATTACGGACGAGTGCGGTGATCTCGAAATCCCTGCGGTTCGGATGAGAGAGAAGGCGCTTGAGGATGGAACCTCCAATGTAGCCTAGCGAGAGAGAGACACCAGAGGTCAATGAGTCAACGAAAAGGAAGTATGGCAGAAACACGCACCGGTTGCACCCAAGAGAAAGATTGACACCGGGCTAGTAGACATGAGTTGCGGTCGAAGGCTAGGTTTGAGACTGCAGGTAGTGATTGCATGCCCCAAATTGATGCGCTCTCCCATTTAAACGACTGCCCTCTGCTCACAATCGAGCCTATACCTACCCGTTCTGACATCTCTGTGCAGGGTCCCTATTCCCGTCAGACCGGAGATGGAGTAGTAATGCCTGACTTAGCGGCTGCGCAGTGCTGAGAGGCGATCATACCCTCGTGAGATCGGATTGTGTTTCATGAACGAGCCAAACCTGTGCACAATCTAACCGCATCGAACGGGGCGGAGGTCAGCGACTGGAACCATGGCCGCGACAGCCATTAGTCGACGCCATCCTCACTGGAGGGCATTGAGTGTCAGCTCTGTGCAATGCCGCAGATCGCCAGTAGGAGTACGACGTAGGCCCTGGCATCTGCATATCTCTCCGTCCTACAACAACTGCTTTCGCGTAGGTCATGGAATAAAGTTTAAATTTCAAGACGAGCTAGTAAGTACCGCGCTGACAGTGGTTGTCAGAGTAAAGTCATTCAACACCTCTGGCTTGCGTACACACCTCAATCATTTTGCTCATCGTCAGGAATAACTATCAATTACTTGACAAGGTTCACTATAGCTAGAAGCACTGTTGAGCGAACAGAAGCTCGGGTCGTAGGATGCGTTTGAACGCAGTCAAGCCTGAGCGAGAGGCGCTACTCCCTAGCGCTTGGTAAGGGTTGTGACGCACTGTGACGTCTCATCTTGTCACATTGTAGCTGCCGCCAGCGCCGAGCGAGGCCGAGCAGGGCCGGGCGCCCGGGGGCCTTGTCTCCCTTGACCTCTAGCCTTCCCNTCTGAATGTGCACCATCCCCACCGCGCTGCCATATCTTTCTGCAGGCTAGCACAATTTTTATGTGTTTTGTTGTATTGGACGCCGCCATCCTGTCTGGTTCACTCGGTACTTACTTGCATCTCAGTTAAAAGTTCAAACGTTTAAGCAAGGACCCGCTAATCCTAGACAGCCTGCAGGTACTCAGTGGTAGGGGCGCCAGTGCTAGCGCTGAGAACATCGTGAAGAAATGGTATATTGGGCATAGAGTACCACAGAGTGCCACGCGCAGCTGGCCTGAGACAACGCTGACAAAGTCATACACACCAACACATCCCCGCCGCACCGGAGAATACCAGAGAATGCCCACGACAATCGGTGTTTACCATGAGCAGGCCCATGCATATGAAGTAGGCGCAGCGGTGCGGAGTATCACTGCCTGGATGCTTACTTTCGTCTGTCTTCGCGCGGGGGAATCGCTCACCGGGTGTTGGGGCCGGAGCCGGAGCCTGACGAAGATGGCCTCATTGCGACAACTTGTGGACCCACACAAAAGCGCTCTGCACAGCTTTGCATTGACTCTAAGGCGTTTGCCCGTGTTGGCCATTGTGCACCGTTTGCGAGTCTCCCATCGGGTGGCCATTACTTGACCACATACTGACCGTTCCCATCCCTGTGTCGAACTACAGGAATGACTGCTCACTACGTAACCACCCCGGTCAGAGAAGGATCAATTCACACGATATGGCCTCTAGCAAGTGATCATTACCACGATGCTACACCCTCTGTCTTACACCTCAACGATTCCCTACAGATCAGCCGACTCTTCACGTGCTGGCCTTTGCGTCCTCCTTTCCGACAAGCACCTCAACCTCTCCCCGTAGTCCGTCCAGGAAGTCCTGCGCAGTGTGCTTCGGGGCCCATCCAAGCTCTCGGCGTGCGCGTTCCCCCTTGGTACGCGAGTGCGTGAACAAGAAGCCTGCGAGGACCTACACATATGACGATACCGTGTCAAGGGTCCCAGTCTGCGCAAGGTCTCGGTATGAAACATCTGGACGCACCTCGTTGACTAAATACTGACCAGCCTCTCCAGGGGCGTACGGAACTAGCTCACGCGTAGACACGCGCCCGAGTGCGAAGAGGGAGTCCGCGATCGACGGGAGGACTTCGCGCATGCTTAGCTCCCCATTGTCCGCGAAGAAGTAGCCTTCGCGCCCGTGCGAGACCTTCTCCGGATCCTCGAGGATCGCGTCGAGCAGCCGGATGTACAAGTCCGCCACTACAGGGATAGAGCGGTATCAACGCACCGAAGACGGGTTCGGGGATGCGCCAGCCATAAATGGATATCTGGAGCAAAACGTAGAAAATGGCCCATCATCACACTTACAGTCGTCGATGTGCACGTTCCCCCAACGGGACGCGCCCTTGTCCAACACGCCGACACTCCCGCGCCTCAGCGCGCCTCGTACGAAGATCGGGACGATGATCGTATGAGGATTCGTGACCCCCGCATCAACTAGCGGGCCCGTCGCGACCCCATACACAATGGAGGGCATGACGATATGCGTGCGCGCGTAGCCGCCCTCCGCGTCCGCGGCGACGACGAGCAGGTCGACGGGGCGGTGCGGCGCGGAGGGCGGGAGGGCCTCGATGGTGGGGATGTCGAGGTCGGAGTAGACCTTTTCGGAGACGGATTCGCCGCGCGCGTCGTCGATGAACTCGCCTGTGCCTGACTGTAAGTCGGTGCGGGGCGTTTCGTATGGTCCTGGGTCAGCGGCACTCGAGGAAGAGGATGTCGGAGGGGACGCACGGTGTGGATGAAGTGCGGTACATCTCCGGTGTTCTCGCGACGCTGCTTGAGGCCGCGCAGGATAGCTGTGATGACCGCGACGTCGTCACACTCCGCCTGCATAAACGTCCCAGTCAGATCATTCGCCGTTCAACTCGGGCAGCGACGTGGCTTCACGACGGAGCAGGGGGGGGNCTCACCGTGTTGATGGTGACATGCGCACCCGCTACGAGCTGCGTGAGCTTCTCGTTGTCCTGAAGGCTTCCTAGGACGGTCTTCACTCCGAATTGGGAATTTAGTATCTTCGCCTTCTCTGCGCTACGGACGAGCGCGGTGATCTCGAAGTTGTTGGCGTTGGGATGGGCGAGAAGCCGTTGGAGGACGGAGCCTCCGATGTAGCCTGGCATGAGCAGTATGGAGCATTTCGTAGAAGGACTTGACGCAAACGGAGACCTTACCGGTGGCCCCGGTGAGAAAGATGGAGACTTTGTTGGAAGACATGATGATCGAGGTACGCTGAGGTGTTTGTACTGAATGCACAATGCGCTGACCCTGAAAAATAGGTAGGCCTTGCAGTTATATCCACCCGTCAACAGCACCCTGATAGCACCCTTGAGGACCGTAGCCGGTGCATGCTGACAGCCAGACAGACTCCACCCATCTCCGCCGAACCGGGAAAACAACGCGACCGTCGGGCTTTGTCGATGTGCAGTGCCAACTCGGTGTCATCACACCTTCGCCCGCACGAATGTTGTGATCAGCCACTCGGCGTCTGACGAATGTCACAGTGCACAGCAAGACAATTGGATATCGACGCGCGTTTGTACATACCACGATCTATATCGTACACCACCCACTACTTACGCTACCCCAAACACCCAGTGTCCGGACTATGAACTTCACGCCTTGCCCGCCTACTGCTTCTTCAAATATGCCTCAACCTCGGGCTTGATGCTCTTGATCATGTCCTCCGACGTCCGCGTCGGCTTCCAGCCAATCGAGCGACCACGGTCCGCACGGCAGCGCGAGTTCGAGCCGGCATAGTTGCCCATCTGCTCGCTACCAAAGTACTTGATAAGCTCCTCCCTCGAGAACGCCGTCGGCTCAGGGTCCTGAGAGATGCCGAGCTCGACGAGGGCCTCGCCGATCGCGCGCGAGATCTGGTACCAGCTGTGCTCGCCGTTCTCCCCGAAGTAGAAGCCCTCCCAGCCGTGGCCGGTCTTGTCGGGGTTGCTCACGATCGAGTCGAACAGGACGATGTACAGGTCGGCGACTATGACAAGAAGGCGCGTTAGCACAACGCAGTTGGAATGTGACAGCGAGAATGCGCACCATCGTCAATGTGGACGTCTGGCCAGAGCGCCTTGCCCTCACCGACCATGCCTGCCTGCTTGCGGGCAAGCGAGGCTTTGATGAGGAGCGGGATTTGGATGGAGTGCGGGTTCGAGACACCCGCGTCGAAGAGCGGACCCGTCGCGATGCCGTAGATGGTGGACGGAAGGATGATATGCGAGCGGACGTAACCCTCCTGGTCAGCCTCTATGATGGTCAGGTCGACGTTGCGGTGGAAGGCTGTGGGTGGGATGGACTTGATCTGCTCGACGTTGAGGTCAGAGTAGATGGTCTCAGTGATGTGCATGCCCCTAGCGTCGTCCGTGAGGACGCCTGTGCCAGACTAAACATTCACGTGAGACTCTGAACAGCGCGAATAGACGACACGATCTTACAGTGTGAATGAGGATAGGGAGATCGCCAAGCTTGGAATGCCTCTTCCTGAGGCCGCTCAGAATGGCCTTTGCAGCAGGCAGATCGTCTGCATCGGCCTGCGGTAATGTTAGTGAACACACTAGCTGTGCTCATCAGAGTGAAATGCATACACAGTGGAAGACGACATGGGAGTTCTCGGCCAAGGACTCGAGTTTGTCGAGATCCTGGTGAGTGCCGACGACTACGTTGACAGGGAACTTGGATTCGAGGATCTTGGCCTTTTCGGCATTGCGAACGAGGACGGTGATGTCGAAAGTGTTGGTACTAGGATGCCTGAGGAGACGCTCGAGGACGGCACCGCCGATGTAGCCTGAGCGTTCAACAGTGTCAGAGGGAGGATGACGTCATGCTATAGCAGTGCTTGATTACCGGTAGCGCCAGTGAGGAAAATGGGCGTCTTGTTGGCAGACATGCTCTTCACGGAATCACTTGGAGTAAGACGACGATGAGGATCTGACTTGTGGATGAGAGGTACTTACCGTCAGTGTGCCACAACGGACGCTATTATACTCGACTGCATCCGTGCTGACTAGCCCAGGGGTGTCTTACAAAGCAGCTGAACTCGAAGCCTTACTCAGTAAAGTCCGACGTCATTCGACCACTCATCAATGCGAAGAATCGGCTTGGCCCCGCTGCTGCTCAATTCGATTTCCACGGCTGCTATACAGCACCTTCGCGATCTTACCGGAACATCTTCCGTGCCGTTCTTGTTCTCCAAGCTCGAGGTGGACATCAAGGATGCAAGATTGTGCAACCAGGTAACCATCGGTAAGGTCAAGAATAAGGCTCATACATGACTTATGTAACTACATTCCTTACTCTCGTTGTGAATAACGGCGAAGCGACGACCGGTGGCAATCAATAATATTGAGTGCGTTCCAGACTCATCCTTTCTTCAACTTCATTATCGCGATGTTCGAGCCTAACCTCACACCTATTTCCAGTCAGCCAGTGTAAAGCCATACTTGTAGCACGCCGTCAGTAAATCGCGCCGCGCGATCGATTAGCGAGGGCGAGGAGCCAAGTTGCTGCTGGTCCTACTTACCTCCGTCGTACATCACTTTGGCGAATACGAGCTCCCCGCGGGACCCAGAGTACGTCATGTGGTGATAGCGGTGCTACTCTGCTCATAACAAATCGTGCCGTGGATAGCAGTGATCGTATAATGCGGTAAACCGCTGCCACAATCCTCGTGGTATAAACTGGGCAGTATCAATATTGGCATGCTGAGCGCTGCTCTGCGGCGCAGTCGAGAAGTTGCATGTCTTTTGACGGAGTTGTTCCCCATTAGGACCATGTATGCTGCGGAGCTTTCGCACACTTCAGATCTATAATATGGCTACCTTCGGTGCGAATACATCTCTTCCTTGGCTTCCACCATGACTGATCGACTCCCCCTTGAGACCTTGGCGCAGATATTGAAGTATGTCCCAAAGTTACTTCCCGGCGAGGGCCATGATATGGTCGATGTCCGCGATCTCTTTCCTCTCACCACTATCTGCCGCTTCTGGCTAGATGCTACGCTGGAACTAACATCGATCTGGTCCACGGTCTCGTTCAATACGAGAGACGACGCGAACCCTTGTTTCCGCCTCTCTCGTAGAGCCGGGGAAAGTCTACGCGTCCATATCATCACCAAGCATCTCATTGACGAAACGATGTTCCCATTCGATCTGCGACGCATTCGAGATCTGTACATTCAAACCTATCGCAGTGGAGGTGCCATTCTTTCGGAAGTCTTCCGACTGCAATACACCCTGGCCCTTCCCGCCCTCGAACGTTGCACTATTTTCGGGGGTCACATCCAGGGTAGAGTCTTTCCTTGCAGCACTCAACTTCGCGTGCTGCGCTTCCATCATTGTCACCTCGTCCCACACTCCGGCCCTTTGCCAGCGTTAACCCACCTGCACATCTCAGAGTGTATTCCAATCAATCTACAACCTTCGATGGCATTCCTCTCGGGCGCACCGCGCTTACAGGTTTTCAAACTCGTACTGCCGCGGGAGTCGGTGTCGCCAGACTCTATCAGACTTCACACGGGGAAGGGTAGCGTTGCGCTTTCGGAACTCAGAGTTTTCGAAACATTCTTCCCACTGGTGAATGCACAAATGATGTCTGCGACCGACTTCTCCGAGAGGGGAGAACTTGCGCGTCGGTTCCCGATGGAGCTCCTCGCGTGCCTCGCGATCCCTCCCAGCTGCGCCATTCGCGTCGGATGCCTCGCGCTCAGCGACCTTCTCCCCACATTGGAGCAACTATGTTCCCGCCGGAAGCCGACATACGTATACGTTGGGCAGCGTTGGTCGTCGGCAGAGAATATTCGTCGTGGACAAGTGAACGCCCTCAACAGCTTCTCTTTCTATGCTCGCGACCCGGACACCAGTCTCGACGTCAGCATTAAAGTGACCGCCGCAGGCCCTTCTGAAGTGAGGCAGCCCGTTCAGGACGAGGTCCAGAGCCGCCTCGCGGACACCCTCATCTCCTTCCCCACGATTCGCCGGCTCTGGATGGAGACCCCGTGGTTCAGAGGACCGACGTTCTTCGTTCTGCCCCAGCTCCACGACCTCGAGTTCCTCTGCCTCTTCGGGAACCCACAGCACAGTCAGCCTCTCGCAGACATGCTCAACAGCTTGTCCGTTCTGCCGACCGGGGAGGTACCCTGCCCCAAGCTCGCCACCTTCGCCGTCGACTGCCATGACGGCGCCTCGAGCCATGGACTAGAGGCGACGAGCATGCCGTCCGTGCTCGCGTTGGCGCGGAGTCGCGCCGCGGCAGGGTATCCTCTCCGGTCGCTGCTCCTCTGTCTACAGGAGAGACGAGACGAACAGCTCGTGCGCGTCTTGCACGAGTATGACGGGAACGGGACGCTGGTACGAGTCGACCCTCGGCCGGGCGCTCACGCGAGGGTGGAGTGTCGATGGGCAGAAGGACTCGGGAAGAGCTGGGCGGGTCCTCCTCGTGAGGAATTCGAGATAGCGCGCGTCGGCTTGGCAGGACTGAACTAGCTACGGCGTGTCTGTCGACGCACCCGCCAGCATGAGTAGCGTCAGATGAACTTCGAACAAAACGATGTACCTGTAGCGCAGTGGGCGTCCTCTGTGTCCTGCGTTAGTATGTTAGTATGCTATTATTCGCGCTCTTCATCAGCTGAGGCACAGCCAATATTTGTACCCGTACTACCGCTGAACAGTTCAGAAACTGGCAATAGCCCGAGTTAGAGATAGTATGGCTATTAGGCGCTCATACAAACAAACATAACAAAATCGCGCAAGGACCGCGTAAAACAGGTATATCGGACTCCACGTGGTGAGTTTAGTAACAACTTGTGCCAATCCCTAGTCCATTTTCTAGGCGATTTGTTTTGATAGAAAACAACTCCTTTGAATAACCTCACGCACTGGTATCAGCAGTGATGGATACGCGTGTCTTCAAAATCACGCTCAAGCTTCAACGACCGGGACTTGCAGTACCCTTCGGGAACCATCGCCACTACCAGTACAAATCCCGACCGATCGCAGAGTGTGCTCATGTCATTCCAAGGGCCCTGGCTTACTCACCTCGACAGTCTCGCTCAGCGGCTCGAGGACCACAAAGCTGCCCAAGAAGAGCACGTTGAGCAGCGCGAGGACGAGCGGTTTTACGGCATCCTCCGCGAGGTCTGCGACGTCGTGCGCGACGCCGAGAAAGACGCCACCCCAGAGCTTCCTGATGTGGTCGAGAAGGCGCATGCGCTCCTGGGCGACGCTGTCGACTGGGCGTACACTAGCGACCACTATGGCTTCTTAAACAGCTTTGCTGATTGCAAGGATGCGCCCCTCGTGCAGGACATCGGCGATGCGTGTGGTAGGTGGACGCGACGTCGCGGGGTGCTACATGACCATTCACGCCGTTTTGTACCAGGCGCGGACATCACTGAATTGTTCGTGGAGTTCTATACGAAGTACCTCCATCCAGGAGCCCGTGAGTCGCTACCTCTCGAGTCCATCCATGATGACCCCAACATTCAGATACTGATAGGCTGAGGCTCTCTACAGCTCGGCCAAAGCTCCCGCCATTCTCCAGAGTAGCTCCTTGGACCAAGGCGCCCCCACCTCCGCACCCGTACACGACACGGCTGTCGCGATTCCGCCAAGATGCCGTGCCGCCTCTAACGGACAAGACTCCTCTCGCTCAGTTGATATACCAGGCCCGCGCGGAGCTGAACATGCACTACATCGGCAGTACCTATGGCATGGAGCTCTCCTCAGGCGGATCCATCCTGGCGATGGCGGCCGCGGGCGGGTGGAAGAGACGCGACCCCATTCTGCGCTACCACGTCTTCGGCAGCAACGACGGCGACGGCGACGATGAAGATGACAATCATGATGATGATGATAACGATGACGATGACGACATCGACCTCGACTTCAGGAGCATGGACCCGGGGCTGTCGAACGTCGCGCATTACATCACCTCCGACGAGGAGCGCAAGCTGCTCTTCCTCGCCGACAACGACCGCATCAAGTCCTTCTCCTGGGCGCCGGACGAGAAGGGCGTCGTCCCGCGACGCCTCCCGAACGTGCACACCATGAACACCCTGCGCGAGTTCTACGGCCCGCTCCTCCTCCTGCAGAACGGCCGCATCGCCCGCGCAGGCAAGGGCAAGGCGGCAGTGTGGACCCTCGACGCGCTCGAGAAGCACCAGGACAGCCCCGGGAAGCTCATCGGCGAGGGGCAGCTCAACACGGACAACAGCTGGCGCGAGGCGGACTGCCCGGACATCGAGATGTCGAGCGGCACGAAGCCGCACTCGATCGTCGCCTTCGCGGACGACCCCGCGTACGAACCGGGGGTGGTGCACCTCCACGCGCCGACGGGACACGTGCTGTGCGGCGAGGGGCCGGCGTCGCNAGTCGTCGTCGAAAACGTACGCGTGCGTCTCGGTCGACGTCGAGCATGGCGGGCGGCGCGTCGCGCGGTACCTCGGGCTCGGCGGCACGCTGGAGAAGATCACGACGAGCCCGGGGGACCCGAACGTGTTCGTCACCGCGGGGAGCGAGGGCTTTGTGCGCATGTACGACGTGCGCAGGCCGCTGCCTGTGCTTATGTTCCAGACGGACAACGGCGGGGAGCCGTGCTCGGACGTCATCTACATGCACCCGGATGGTATTCCCAGTACGTCGGTAGCCCATTCATATCGGAGCAGATGGCATGCGCTGACCACACCGACCGCGTATTCTTGCAGCGCTCTTCACAGGTGCGGGTCAGCGCAGGAACTCAGTGAAAGTGTGGGACGTCCGCGGAAAGACGGCGGTGTACGAGCTCGGGACGGGCAACAACATCGTCGCCGGCATGGCATGGGACGCGCGCCGAAACTCGCTGTTCGTTGCCACCGAGTTCTCGCGTACGAAGCGCACGGGCGAGCATGGCGATTACCGCCCAGCCCGTATCCCGCGCTGGGCGACGTGGAGAGCCGCAGAGGAGGCGGCGAAGGCTCTTAAGGAGGGCAGGGTTGCGCCTAAGGAAGAGCGTGCTCAGGCATCCGTTCCCAAGGAATCTCCGCAACACACAGAGGATCAAAATGAACATAAGGCGAAGGACGATGATGCGGAGATGACGGATGTGGAAGACGATGCTGAAGACGATGAGATGGACGAAGAGCGTTCCGATGAAAGTGGCGAAGAAAGAGACGAGGACGCGTCGTCTGAGGAGGAGGTGGAAGAGGAGGACATCGACGAGGAGTACTCCAAAGGGAAGCTATGGCCCACGATGTGCTTCCACAGGGAGAATTATTTCGGGTACGCGTACGATGCTGGAGAGCACACGCTCAGTAAGTGAATTCAGTCCCCGTATCCCGTATCCCAATCTCATCTCATCCTATTAAATCACAGTGCAATGGACTTTCAAACCAGAGCCGAATGTAGCAGAGTTGCCCGCGACGACGGAGCGCGCATGGTAGATACGAACGCTGTATCTAGCGAACTCGATCTAGTGCGTGTCGTTCTTCGCCGCACCGTATACTAGCAATTGCGTGAAGATGGCAGAACTCACTGCGCCGGGAAGTTCGTCTTAAAAGTCACTTCGAAGCGACGATTTGCGAAGTCATGAACTCGCATCCGGGCATTTGTAGTCTATGAAAGCATGTCTTAGTGCTTGCTAGATGCTCGAAGTGGCAGTGCGCCCAGTGCCTCGCTCCGTATGGCAATCGTCGTAGATCTCCATATGGTTCGCAGTGGATCGAGAAGCTGGGGACAATTTAAGCGTAACATCTGAGGCATACGACCACAAATCTGTGCGCTTGTGGACTGAGTATCAAGGTGGAGACACGGGATGCATTTGTTCATCCCAACAACCTCTCCCTTTCAGACCCCTCAGAGGTTCGAGGCTCCTCTTCACGCTTTCCGGCGATTCTCCTCAACCCCGCCGCAATCCACGCAGCAATCCCCTTAACGCCCCCGACGAGTTGACTGACCGCCCAGTTCCGCGCCCTCCACACTGCGTGCTCGCGCGTGTCGATCCTGTCGGTGCGGACGCGGTGCTCGGCGTCGACCACGACGCCGAGCGCCAGGATCGTCGTCACGATGGAGGAGAGCGCGGTGCAAGAGGATATCATGAACATAATGACCATCTGCAGGCGCGCGGCCTGTTCGACGGAGGATCCTCCAAGGATAGCACCGGTCATCATCCCTGGAATAGCGATGATCCCGATCACGCTGGAAGAAAGCATGAGGTACCGCGTAAGCCGTCCCGAAAAATACAAGCCCACCTCATCTGGTTGATGTTAGGCGTGAGTGCGAGCCGGAGGGCGTCTCTTGCGATGGGTTTGCAAGCCTCGAACCGAGAGGCGCCGAATGCGAGGTACATCTCGACCTTATCCCTGTTGTCGCTTCACGAATGTCAGCCTTGAATCAGACCATTGTACCCAACGCACGTACTATAGCTCCTTGAGGACGTAGGTTACTGAAACGACAATGCCAGAGATAGTCGCACCGCATAGCATGCCGACGATAGGGACTGGTAGACTGTGATAAGTGCACTGAATGTATGCGGGCACCGTGTGCGGGACATACTGTACTGTTCTGGCTTCCAGAACGGGTCCACATCCATTGCAAAGCGGACGCCAATAATAGATACGGGTATAGTGGAACCTAGCATTCCGACCAGAACCGATGGGAACTAACGAATTGCAAATGCAATGCGTCAGTACAGGGGGGNATACGTTCGACGCGAAGACTGACCATGTAGTCGTATCGTTTCTTGGATTTGTTCACAACTAGAAACTATACGTCAGCCACATTCAGACCCCAAGGTATTCTTGGTGTGATATACTCACCTGTTTCTGCTGTACCCATTAGGTTGAGCAGGAAAGCCATGCCGGCGACTGCCCATGGATTATTGGTCTCGAACACTTTCTGCAAAATGAGGGCTACGACGCTGAGCTGCACAACGCAGCGCACTGCTGCGGTTATCAAAGAACTTCCAACACCAAGGCCAAATGTGGTAGACAGGAAGCCATCGAGGAGGATGAAGGAGAACGCGAGGCCAACATTGCCCCAGCTGAGGTGTGTTGTGGATGAACCTGGTTCGGAATCCATGGTGGTAGATCAAGTCGACGTTCTAGAGATACCGACAGAGACTCTCCGGGCGAAAATTAAGGAGACTTTGTGAGAAGGAGAAGAGTGCAAATAGAAGGCTAAGGGAGGTGAGCCTGGGTAAGAGCTGCCAGTGGTCGTTGCATGCCGTTGAAGACCGCCACCAATTGAGATTCTCTGGCGCTATGACTTCATCGCAAGCGCATTTGGCGTCTATCTAATCAAGGGATGATTACACGCGGAGCTGGAATGGGAGATCGTGATCTGACCTCACCGTGTCGAGCCGCGTCAGGTCCGGTGACTCCGCGTCCCGTCTCCAGCCTGTGCACGTCCCCCGCAGTGGTCCAGCACTCAGACTGGGCAGCTGAGATTACTACAGTGCGCCATCCGCGACAGCGAGCGCGGTTCCTCGCCTTGTCCTTTACCACCATCACCTCGCACGCACCGGTCTACTTGGTTTCTCTGCTTCTGGGCTCTCTCAACTAAACCTTGACTGTGCTGCTGTCAACAGGGCGACGTACTTATCCCACATATCCAGGCGGGGGAAGCAGAAGCTATTCCCCCNGTTTACCCCATCATGCTCTCCTTTGGCTTGCATCGCTGGGTTCTCCCGACATCTTTGCTGCTACTGTGGTCTCAGAATGTCTATGCTGGAAATAGAACCGTTTCCTACGGCTATTCCCTCAATCAGCAGTCTCTCTCGGTATGCAGTATGTCATACATGTCGTAAATGCCAATACTCACTCGCACCATAGCCTCTGGAGGTCGTGAACGGTAGACCAGGTATAGCCAGCAATACTTTCTTCTTCGATATGAGACTAACGCACGGTTTCCCTGCGCGTAGAACGCTGTCCACCTTGCTTCAATTGCCAGCTGGACGCCTTCACTTGTGGCAACTTTGGAGAATGTTCCAAGTTCGACGGTCAATGCAAATGTCCCCCAGGATGGGCTGGCATAGATTGTTTGACGCCTCGTACGTGTCCATCCTTGTCGCGCGCTCACTCATCATGCCAATTGCTATGCAGAGTGCGACTCTCTCGCGGACGGGGAGCATCGTAGGCAACGGGAGGAGGGGAAACAGTGTGAGTGCAAGGATGGATGGGGTGGAATCAATTGCAACGGTACGTGGACACACTCAGGCGCTAGGGCTGCGCCAAGTTGCATGGCGGATGCTCAATGCGAGACGCGCAGTGTGCAAGACGGATGATGCTTGCGTCGGATTTCCTCTTCGTGGACAACCTATCGGAGACGACGATAGGGTCGGCAACATGACTTGCTACAAGGGCGGAGAGACAGTCTTCAACAACCACCAGATGTGCAACGTTACGAGTGCGTATCATTGCTTAGTGTGCTAGTGCAATATTCACCTTCCTCTCAGATCGCAAGATCTTGGATATGCTCCCTGACCGTCCGCCTCAAGTGACTTTCAGCTGTGACAAAGAAGAGGACACATGTCAGTTTCAGTTCTGGACAGCCCAGGTCGAATCGTTCTATTGCGAGCTTCGACAGTGCGAGTCTAGGGCGCAGCGGGGCTACGACAAAAACTCGACCTTCTACGACTGCGAGAAGATTGAGTGCAAGTGCGTGCCAGGCAGGTTCATTTGCGGTGAAGACGGCAGTCTCGGTGAGTTCGCCTTTGCTGTGATCGCGGACACAGTGCTCATCGGTCGAGGCACCAGATATTACGGACTTCCTGAAGGAGGACATCAAGGGTCCCGCGTCGTTCAGCTGTACCACAGGCCAGGGCTGCAGATTTGAGGAACCGGGCATGAACGACCTTATCATGACCTTCTTTGGAGATAGCTACATTACTTTGCAATGCGAGGGCGGCGAATGTCTGCACTACTCTCAAGTCCCAGGCTACGAGGTAGGTCCAGCTACGAACTACGGCTCGTGTTGCCACTAAATGTGAACACAGCCCCCTCCGAAACCGGATAACACTGTATTCATCGCTTTGAGCATGGCTGGTGCCGGCGTTATCGTCATCCTGGTCTCCGCAGGTACGTATGTTTTCATGACATACCCAAGACTCGATACTAACACCATGGATTAGTCCTCTGGTGGGCCGGACGAGCGCGCTCCAGCGACTTTGGCGCTATTCGCCTGCCCGAGAACGAGTCCGCGAAGCTCATGACCGACCACGTCCCCGCCTCCTTGCACTTCTCCAACATCTCATACACGCTCGGCGGGAAGACGATCCTCGACAACATCTCCGGCTGCGCCAAGCCGGGCCAGCTGCTCGCGATCATGGGCGCCTCCGGGGCGGGCAAGTCGACGTTCCTCGACATCCTCGCGCGCAAGAACAAGAAGGGCAGCGTGAGCGGGACGACGCTCGTGAACGGGCGTGAGATCGCGGACGCGGACTTCAAGAAGGTCATGGGCTTCGTCGACCAGGAGGACACGCTGATGAGCACGCTCACTGTGTATGAGACTGTGCTGTATTCGGCGTTGTTGAGGCTGCCGAGAGAGATGAGTCTCGAGGCGAAGAAGTATCGGACGCTCGAGACCATGAACGAGCTGGGCATCTTGGGCATCAAGGATTCGCGTATTGGTGATACTGGTGGGTCCATCCTGGGCAGCTATCACGATGCGAGGTTGACCCCACATCTAGGTCGTCGATCCATCTCTGGTGGCGAGAAACGCCGAGTGTCAATCGCATGCGAGTTGGTCACTAGCCCGTCCATCCTGTTCCTGGACGAACCTACTAGCGGTAAGTACCTGGTCGAGCACCCAGCTGCATGCCTCCACCATGATCCCTAACGATTGCATAGGCCTCGATGCATACAATGCTCTCAGCGTCATCGACAGCCTGGTCTCGCTCGCACGCGACTACAACCGCACCGTCGTGTTCACCATCCACCAGCCCCGCAGCAATATCGTGTCTCTCTTTGACCAGTTGATTGTCCTAGCTCAGGGCAAGCTCATCTACTCTGGCGAAGCTGACAAAGTCACGGACTACCTCGCGGAGATCGGCCACCCATGTCCTCTTGGCTTCAACGTGGCAGACTTCCTCAGTAAGTGATGCCACAGGTATCACATTCCTCCCCACACTGACCATTATGACCGCAGTCGATCTCACCATGCAGGCCGGAATGGAGCCACGATCCCTGGAGAGCCCGCCCGCAGAAGAGGCGCAGCCCGACGAGGAAGACTCTAACATCCGCGACGAGGAGCGCGCTTTTGCCCGTGACCGTTCGTCTTCTATCTCTCTGCACTCTACCTATCGCGCCTCTCACGTGGGTGGTGAAGGGACCGAGTCTACGACCCGCGCCGGGTCCATCCACTCTTCCACAGCGTACCTCCGCCGGCAGACGACGCGTCTGCTCGAAGCGATTGCTCCCTCAGCACGCGCCGCGGATGGGCCTGTCCCGCCGAAACTCGCCGCGCTCATCGAGGCGTTCAAGAACAGCGAGATCGCGGAGCAGCTGCAGGCCGAGATCGCGGAGGTCGCGAGTGCACCGGCCGCACAGGGCAATGGTAACGGCAATGGCACGACGGAGCTGCCGGACGTTGCGGTCGAGAGCAGTATCACGAGGGGCCGCAAGCGCGCGAGCTGGGGAACACAGTTCAGAATCCTAAGTGGACGCGCGTTCAAGAATCTGTATCGCGACCCGGCGCTGTTGGCCACCCACTACATCTCGTCTATCACCGTCGCCCGTATGTCTTTTCGTTGTCTGTTCGTCTCTTCGGGAGAGGTTGCTGACAGGCTGGATGTGCAGTGATTTGCGGGTTCTTCTTCCAGAACATCACGAACGACATCGCCGGGTTCCAGAACCGCTTGGGCGTGTTCTTCTTCACGCTCGCGCTCTTTGGCTTCTCTTGCTTATCGAGTCTGAACCTGTTTGCGAACGAGCGGATCTTGTTTATGCGGGAACGGTACGAGCTCGTCGTTACTGTTGTCTTGAAACCCGACTGACAATATTTGTTCACAGTGCCAATGGCTATTACTCGTCGTTCACGTACTTTGCGTCCAAGGTATGTCTGCTCTCTTTCGTGTGCCAGGGATAGCATTGCCTCATGAATCGCCTCTCAGATCCTGTTTGACATTCTGCCGCTACGCGTCGTGCCGCCCTTGGTGTTTGGCGGCATCATCTACGGCTGGATCGGTTTGGTGCCGGAGGTGGCGATCTTCTGGAAGTTCATGCTCACGCTCGTGCTCTTCAACCTGACGACCGCAAGCGTTATCCTGCTGCTCTCCATCGCGTTCTCGAGCACTAGCGTTGCGTCGCTCGTTGGCACGCTCATCATGCTCTTCAAGTGCGTTCTCCTCTCTCCTCTTTTACAACATGTCGTGGACGTGGGGCTTACTGACGGACTCGCAGCTTGCTGTTCACCGGGCTGCTAATAAATCGCAAATCGGTGCCTGCCGCATTCCAGTGGCTGCACACCGTCTCGTTCTTCCACGCCGCGTTCGAGGCGCTCGCGGTGAACGAGCTCCGGTATCTCCAGCTCCACGAGGAGAAGTACGGCGTCAACATCGACGTGCCCGCCGCTGCCATCTTGTCGACGTTCGGTCTTCGCGCAGAGGTCAGTCCCTGGACATTGGTGCAATTGTATGTGGACGCTGACGGCGATATGTCCAGTCATTCTGGTGGCCGAACATCAGTCTCTTGGGCATCTTCTTTGGGACGTTCACGGTCGCGAGCTACCTCGTGCTGCACTTCTACGTCAAGGAGAAGCGGTGATATGGGAGCACTGTTTATACATGCAGAAGAGCTGTGGTCCTCTTGTTGTTCGCGCGTTATTAGTACCCTTGCAATCCGTATACGATACGATCTGATATCTTCCTGGAACCTTGGAATTCCGACGGAGGTCCTGTATAGTATACACCTTGTAGAATATATGTATGTGGGCGGGAGACGTTCTGAGATGTTCAACTACACGCATCTATTTCTTGCGCGTGCATGCTATTCAAGCAACCATCAGCGCAAGCTATGGATAGAATGGCCAGAGCCTAGATCACCGACATCTTAGTGGCTCTTGACCTCTTCCTTCTTCGGCCGCGCACCGAAGATCCCCGTACCAACCCGCACGATATCGCTGCCCGCCGCAAGCGCAGCCTCAAAGTCGCTCGACATGCCCATGCTCAGCAGCAGCCTCCCGTCCTCGCCCCACGCCCCACTCTCCGGCGGGAAGCCCGCGCGCGCGAGCGCCGCCTGGAGCGCGTCCCGCGTCGCGACGAGGCGCGCAAAGTCCTCGTTCGGCTTCTCCTGCGCGGCGAGCGACTCCTGGAGCGAGCCGATCGTCATGAGGCCCTGCAGGCGCAGGCGCGGGCACTCCGCGAGGACGTGCCTGGCGAGCTGGACGAGCTCCGAGCCGTCGACCTCCGCATCGGGGAGCGCGGTGGGCGGCGAGCCGGCGGAGAGCGGGGGCACCCCGGACTTGGCGTCTTCCCCGGAGGTGTTCACTTGCAGGAGGACGTTGAGCGGGGTGGGGCGCGAGGCGGGGAGCGCCTTGTTGAGGGCGGAGGCGCCTTTGGTGGAGGAGACGGTCTGGATGGCGTAGAGGTTCGGGATGGCTGTCCTGTGGTCAGTAAGCGGTGTGCGTGCGGGGCTGGCGGGTTGATGGAGGGGGGGCTACGCACAGGCTAGGATCTTGGCCTTGTTGGACTGGAGGGTGCCGATGAAGTGCCATCGGATGTCTTGCGGGAGCTGGGGTAAGAGTCGTGAGTACTGTTTGGTGGGCACAACGTAGAGCCTCACCTGTGCAGCCTTGTCGACGAGCTCCTGGACGTAGTTCTCCCCGAAATCGCGCTGGCCATCGTCATAGCACGCGAGGATGTCCGATGCCGGCTTGTACTTGGACACAGCGACAAGGACGGGAGACGTGCGGGGTGTTGCCGCCTTTGCGCTGGCAGCCTCCACGCGCTGTCTGATTTCYGCAAGAGCTTCCTTGAGCTCTTCAGCACGCTCTGGGGTCGCTCGTACGACGGTAGGYACTGCTGAGGACATTCTGCGACGGAGGTGGACGGGGAAGAAACGCATAAGATTAGATAGGCGCCTGCATACCRCYTGCTATACTTTTGGACTSGCGTTCTCGAACCTCCCTCGAAGNNNNGNCCATTCACTGANANTGCTCAAAGCCTTAMWTARATNTNNNCTATGGACGNKSRTCCCATRMAGTATACAYTCCRTTCGCCCTAAYGTCGTCRARYARCGTAACCAAGACARGAMYTGGNNNKACTACAACTTCGCCTTCACATCGGAAACYTGCACGACACTGCAYGGTTGAYAGCARTCAGCTTCATACCCACTCACKTTCGAGYTAGGTATACTCACAGTTTWCCGGTGTTACCTCCGTTGAACAGCAAATTCAACGCGTCSGGRGCTTTGTCCAAGCCCTTGACGATGTGGAACCGTCGCTTCAGGCTRCCATCTTGCAGCCACGACGCGAGCTCGCGCTGTGCTTCGGGATACCGGGCAGCGTARTCRAAGCTACAWRAGTCAARGGGWRGTWAGCGAGT
>JAPEVG010000042.1:55455-71473 GCA_029747595.1 Trametes cubensis
TACTGTMATAAGTAANNANTMARCGCTYATNYCATTGACTCCTCGGACCGNKYGMTGNSYRCACCGAAAGCTCCTCYCRAGTYTCAACTAMYACTGTCACCACYGACACTCGYGTGCACATGGGCTCGCCTACCTCTGTGCTCTCACTSGTCTGCAGCTGGAGAAAAGCTTCGGATAGATGGGTGTRAAATCTCTGTGGCAGCTCCTGGAGCCCGTTGGGCGACCAGTCTTGTACGCGYYYGYCTCGTACTGCTATATAYTCAGAGCATTGACGTCGTGRTGGTAGGCTGGAGACRATGGAGGGCAAGTCCATGGCAATCGATTCTAGCATATGGATATACCAGTTCCAGGCGACTATGCGAGACAAGGAGGGCCGCGGGCTCGTGAACGCGCATGTGCTCGGTTTCCTGCGGCGRATATGCAAGCTGCTGTTCTATGGCATCAAGCCGGTCTTCGTGTTCGATGGMGGRGCACCTGCTCTCAAGATGTCGACCATTGTGAGTGTGGNNATGCATTCGTYAGCGGAGGCCGGGGCCTCATTGGAAAMCTTAGGCAGAGCGCAAGMASAAAAAGAGCGGTGCTGCAGCAAGCCATGCGAAGATYGCAGAGAGGCTRTTGGCGGCGCAGATGCGTMGGGAAGCCTTGGAMCAAGCAACYGGRAAGACGTACGCWGTGCMYRYAGYCTGCTCRATTGGYGTGAACRCTRAACTTCGGATTCAGTTCGGATGGTAAAGGAAAGGGCAAGGGACCAGTYCGTATCGAYGAGAACACAGTCTTCCTGGAAGACCTCACYGGTCCYGCACCAAAGACACCCGCGGCCAAGAAAACATCGTCGGAAGGTGCAGAGYCCACYCCACCATCATCGAAGAAGAAGTCGCGRTGGCATGACCACGAYCCGTACAAGCTACCAGARGTCAACATGGACGAKGTTGTAGCCAAGGCTACAGCATCAGTCGYACCTGAYCCTCGTCTYGCMACYGAAGAGGAGCTCCGCACRTTCATYGAGGAGATGCGRCCCGAGGACTTCGATGTGACYTCCCCTGCGTTCCGTGAACTACCCACGGAAGTGCAGTACGAGATCATCGGCGACCTCCGTTTGAAATCGCGGCAGACGTCGTACAARCGCTTGCAGAGCATGCTCCGRAATGCGAAGACWCCTCTRGACTTYTCCAAGGAGCAAATCAAGAACCTGAAGCAGCGSAATGCGTTGACGCAGCAACTTCTCGTCACGACTGACAGTATCGGTAAAGCCCATATYACGATTCCKGTGCGAATCGCAAGCGAGCGAAACAAGCAGTATGTRCTGGTKAAGAACGAAGGCGCTGACGGCGGATGGGTTCTCGGTATCCGAGATGAAGGCACAGCGGMGAAGCCTATTGAGATMGACCCAACACCGGTTCCTGTACTGGAAGATAGCGATGACGACGATGAGGAGATGGAAGAGGTTCCYATGTGAGTCACCATTGCGACTGCTYCGAAWCAATGACYATACTCACCGCGTGCAGTGYTGCGCCCGCTGCACTCGAGCCTTACGACCCAGATCTTCGAGAATAYCGTCGCGGACAAGCTCTTGCAGCACTTGCCGACCGTTACACGCCCAAKAAACTCACGCCCCTYACGACGAAGRTGACAAGRAAGCGCAATTCTCGTCCTYTATTCGAGCCAGARGARGACGARCTGCCSCAACTTGGTGATGTCCCAGATGAGCTTGATGATCCCGAGCTCTCCCTGGCCATTCAAGAGTCCATCGARCTCGAAGAGCAGGCAAGTCTGCAGCGYGCCCTCGAGGAATCRAAGCGTGTGGTATCTRCTTCRTCTAGCAARAACGGCGAGTCGTCAAAGTCTGGGGTACATGCTACGCCCAAGCCCTCGGCATCCATAGACCGACGCCGATCGCAAGCGTTCTACGCCGCCAGCGACGGTTCTGAAGATGATGATCTATACGCCTCTCCAACCCGGCTTGAGACTGCGCTCTCCATAGGAGGAGCTGCGCCGCGACGTCCCCCGCCTTCGAAGTCACATAGCTCTGCGCCGTTTGGGAGCTCGTCAGTGTTCGGTGTGCCCAGCCTACTCCTTCCTGAACAACCACAGCCGTCGCCCCCGACKGCCGAAGCAGCGACAGTCAACGTTGGCTCGGAATCTGAAGACGACATGGAGGAGGTCCCTCTTGAGGCCGTCCGTACACCATCACCTCGGGTTCAACAACTCGCTGAGTCTGACTTAGCGGACTTGCCAACGCCAATCCAGATTCCGGCGCAAGAGGAGCAGAGCACAGCCTCTGCGCCAATTGTCGTAGACTCGGAATCTGACGAGGAGATGGAAGAAGTCATGCCCGCCRTGCCRCCACGACTGGCTCCGRCCCCAGTATCCACGGACCAAGTCCTAGCGGAGCAGACTGCAGWTGTCACYATCCAWTCYCGGTCTAAYACTGGRGAYACGGMCRGTCCTCCTGCGRCTTTCGYGCAYGWCARCAACGCGAATGTTCAAGCCGAAGGCATTGCACCCGATTCGCCGGCTCAGTCGCCTTTGCGTCGGGCAGCTTCGGAAGGGCAGTCCCCTGTTGCTCAAGCACAGCAGCCAACAAAGAGCGCAGAGRCTRTYGAGTCCTCCGAGTCGGACGAAGAGGGGGAGRGTGGCAGGTGGTCCCGCTCGCCCAGCCCCACYGCYGACCCGTCGACCGACGCAGCGCGGCGTGCCGAGGACGCTGGCGCMGGCAGCGAACACTGGGACGCCGCGCAGGAAATCGAYCCGCACGCAGAGGAGGGCGAGTTCGCCCGCTTCCTGTCGCAGGTCAAGGGCAGGGACCTCGACGCYGTCCGGCGCGAGATCGACGACGAAATCCGGGAGCTGAACAAGCAGAAGAAGAATGCGATGCGCGACTCGGAGGACATTACGCAGCAGATGATTTCGCAGATTATGGTCCGTACTCCGAATCCCTTTCTACGTTCGGGCTGAGCTGACGGTGTGGGCCGGTGACAGATCATGCTCCGCCTGTTCGGGATCCCATACATCACCGCACCGATGGAGGCCGAGGCGCAATGCGCCGCGCTCCTCTCGCTCGGGCTCGTCGACGGGATCATCACAGACGACTCGGACGTGTTCCTCTTCGGGGGCGCGCGCGTGCTCAAGAACATGTTCAACCAGTCCAAGACCGTCGAGTGCTTCCTCCTCTCCGACCTCGAGCGCGAGCTCGGGCTGGACCGCGACAAGCTCGTCCGCCTCGCGTACCTCCTCGGGAGCGACTACACCGAGGGCTTACCTGGGGTCGGGCCTGTCGTTGCGATGGAGCTGATGAACGAGTTCCCGGGACAGGACGGGCTGCATAAGTTCAGGGCGTGGTGGCAGAAGGTGCAGAGCGGGCGGGATAGGCCCGAGGAGTCCGCCACGCCGTTCCGCAAGCGATTCGTACGTCGTCTGTCACCCCTGTGAATGAGCGCAGACGGAGATGCTGACTGGATACCTCTTGTAGAAGAAGAAATTCAAGGACCTGTACCTGCCCGGCGACTGGCCGAACCCTGCTGTGGTAAATCGGATGGACTTATCACGCCGGCATTGAATTCACGCTGACTTCGCTGCAGAGGGACGCATATTACCATCCTACTGTGGATGAATCACGAGAGCCTTTCAAGTGGGGCATGCCCGATCTCGATGCTCTGCGATCGTCAGTATAAATTCGCGTTCTCGATTACAGAGGCTAATTTGCACGATAGGTTCTTCAACACCGAGCTGGGCTGGGACCAGACAAAGGTCGACGACCTGCTCCTCCCTATCATCCGCAAGATGAACAAGCGGTCGCAGGTGCGCCCTTTTAAGTTTGCAATATTTATGCACCCTTTGTTGATTGTCTCTACAGAACGCAGCCCCCACGATGCAAGGCAACCTCGCGGGGTTCTTCGACCTGCCCGTCGGCGCTAACGCCGCGCCGCGCAAGCGGCAGGCGTACACGTCCAAGCGACTGCAGCAGGTCGTGCAGGACTTCCGCAAGCAGCAGCGAGCGGCGCAGGCTCAGAGTAGCAGCTCAAANGTCGGGATCCGCCACTCCTGACGACGCCGCTCGCGGGAGCGGAAGCGAGTATGAGGATGGGGATGGAGAGCAGGGGAGTGGGCGCCCCNGCGAAGAAGCGCAAGACTACGACGAGCGCGAAGGGTACGAAGGGGAAAGGCAAGAGTAGAGCTAAAGCTGCCGCTGGGGATCAAGATGGACAGACTGCGACGCGCGGAGGAAGGGGAAGAGGCGGCGGAAGGGGGCGAGGAAGGGGCAGAGGCGGAAAGCGGTCTTCTAAACGCGCAAGGTCACCCTCGGAAAGTGAAGAAGAGGTTCCGGACGAGGACGTCGCGGAAGCGCAACAAGCTAGTGGACCTATTCCTACTGTCAGTAGGGAGGAGCTCGGTTTGCGTCCTCGTCCCAAGCCACGGCCAATCTACAAGCCGCCTGAGCTGGCAGAAGGCGAACAGGAGGATCACGCACACCTCGACTAACTGCCATGCGTAGAGATAGATCTAGTAACTTATCTGCTTTATATATAGGACCTTCGCTGTAGCAATAGAGAGCATTCGTAAACTCTACAGCGTTCTCTCGTCATGCGGGTGTGGCAGGAGCACCGGAGGCGGCTCCGAAGCGTGCTGTGTTTCTCATGACCGCTCAGAGCGTACGGATGTGGTCCAATTGCGACCATTGGCTGGGAGAATCGCGCATTCTGGCATGGGAGCGTAGGGTACAAATCTACTCCTCGTCCTCAGAGTCCCTCTCCACCCTCGCCTGCAGCATAGAGTTAGCACGCTAGCTCTTAGGGGAAACCGAGGCGCCCTACTACTGACCTTGTTCTCCTCGAGGCCACCGAGCTCGCTTGACAGCCCATCGAAGGGGTATTCCCGACGGATAGCGGGGATTACGGGGTGCGCGTAGTTGCAGAGAACGCCAAGAGAGACGAAGCCCAGGACGGCGATGGAGAACCAGCGCAGGGCGATTTGCGGCGGGACGACGGGGACGTCGGGACCCCACATGGAGAGGACCTCCTCTTGCTCATGAAGCTACGGCAGCAGTCAACACCCTGGTCACATACAAACAATGGCTGCGGGCACGCACAGGCTCGCCAAAGTTCCTCCTGAACTGGAGATCCTCCCATCCGAGCGCAGGACGTGTCTGCTTCGAGACGAAGGGGAGGCGGGGGTAGTCGGCGAGCTGGGGGTCGTCGTCCGGCGGCTGCGTGGAGGTCARTCGGGGCGGGNAGAGGTGGGGTGCGGGTGCGGCGGGTGTGGCATAGCAGCGGATGCGGGACGCAGCGGCGGCGGNCCCTCGCGCGGAGGGCAGCACGTCGGGCGACGGTGAGCGATGTGTTCATAGCGTGCAGAGGGGGATAGGCGCCGACGCTGGCGGGCGAGTGGGATTGCGTCTGTTGGATAAGCCACTTATCTGCGGGATAAGTGGGGGTTATCTGCGGGCGTAAATGGGCGCCTGTGGGAGGCGGATCGGCCGTGGGCGAGGCGCGGGGAAGAGAGCGACGGAGGAGAAGGCGGGTCTCAGAGTCACTCAATATTCAATATTCTCTCAATCAGACACCCGACCAGGCGCGCTCTTCTTTCAATACGCGRCGGCCTCCATCACGGCGAACCATCAACCCAATCCGCTCCCCCTTTCATGAACTTCCCTTTCTCCGTCTATCATCCTCCTCCCTCCCCGTTCGTACCATCCCCGACCTAATCCCTCGCCTGTCCTCCTGACCTTCCCCACCCCCCGCCCAAAGACCTCCCGGCGAGTCCAGCATGACTGTCGCCACAGAGAAGCGCAACGGCGTCAGCCGTGACGTCCAGGAGGAGCTCTTCAAGCAACACGCTGAGAAACGCCGTCGGAACGGCGGCGCGAGCCCTGTCAAGTACCAAAAGGCTCTCACTATCGGGTGCGCCTAGCGTTACATATTTAGGCCGCTGCGGGGTATTGATGGTGGTCGGACACCGTGTTGGCTTGCAGAGACGACTGGAACTGCATATTCTTCAACCAACTATGCAGAGGGGTCGCAATGCAGGCATACGAACCACCACCCGCCAGAGTGCTCGACCTTGGATGCGGTACCGGCCTCTGGGCCATTGAAGCAGCAAAATTCTGGCCGGTTAGCAATTATAGATTATTGACAGGTGTTCCGGAAGTGTTCACGCCCAGGTTGCGAACAGAAAAGCACCGTTGTGGGGTTCGACATCCGCACCGTCCAACCAGACTTGACACAAGTCAAGCTCGGAATCGAGTACAGAGAGCTTGCGGAGCGTGTCAAGTGGATACACGGTGATTTGTGAGTAACTCTGTTTGTGGTCCTATCATGCTTCCCCTGATCCGCGGTGTCAGTTTGGACCCCCTCCCGTTCGAGTCGGAACACTTTGACTTTGTGAGGATATGCTGTATCGGCCTCAGCGTACCCGAGGACCAATGGCAAGACCTCTTAGAGGTACGGCATTCTCGTCGCTTTGAATCAGACTGTGGATGAACAACGTTTCCACAGGAGTGTGCAAGGGTCCTCCGCCCAGGCGGGGTTATTGAGGTAGGTTTCGTTGTATGCGTCAGTTGATGTGCAATTCCTTTAACTGGAACCCAGGTCATAGAAGAAGACTTGCTCTTTCCAGCGGGACGAACACGAAAGCCGGATGTGGAAAGAACCTCCAATGTGCACAGTCTACGGCATCCATCAGGCGAACGTATCCGGAGCGACTCAATGGCGAGTAGACTTACGACCCAGACGTCTCAGACAAGTCAGACAAGCCAAACGGCACAGACAACGACGACAGGATCAAGCTATCTCTATACGACCGAACACTCCTCACAAAGCAACAGCCTCGACTCCTATCTAAGTTCCTCTTCACAATCCCGCCCCGACTCTACCGCACATCTCTTCGCGCAAGACCATCCAAAGCTCAAGGAGGCCTGGGAGGAGATGCTCAGCCAGCGATTCCTCACACACAAGCTCCTCAACGTCCTCCCCTTCTACCTCTCCTCCTGCTTCACCAACGTCCACGTACATCCAACAATGCACATAGTTCTCCCACCACCCTCGTACGAACGCGACCCGCGGAACTCTGCGGAACGGGTGATGCGGCGGGACCCGCCAGAGCGCGACATCTCGGGATGGGTACAGGACATGCGCGACCACACGGTCCGACTGTCCACAGGTGATGGGCCGCAAAAGATCAACTCGGCTGCGTTGCGCTCGAGCAAACCCTCCGCATCGACGATCACGCTCTGGAGCGCGCTCCATTTGGCGCGCCAGGTGCAGCTCGTATCTGCGTGCAAAGAGGCGATCTTTGAGGCGTATTGCGCCCTCACGAACGCCGCGCGACAGACGTTCCTCCATCCCAAAGATGCGGAGGAGCCTCCCAGAGAAGATATCCGAGAGAAGTTTGAGCGCGAGTGGGCCGTGTGGGAGAGGTACGCCGCGCATCCGCGCCCCATGCAGCGCATCTTACGTTTGTGCGCGTGCTGACCGTCGTCCGGCCTAACAGCGACATGAAGGATCGTATCGGCATGCGCGATCACATACAGGAGGCGATCGCCTGGGAGGACCCTGAGGCCCTGAGCGTGCGCGGGGCCGGCTCCTCCTCCTTCCGCGTCTCTTCGGAGCGCAACAGCAGGATTCCTGCGCAGATCCAGCCGCAGGTTCAGAACCCTGACTGGGACCTCTCTGAGAAGGCTCCGCTTTGCCGGTCGATGCGAGGCTTCATCGCTTGGAAGCCCAACAAGTCTGCCGCGCAAAACCGCGCCTCTCGAGCTTGATCCCTCCTTTCCTCCCTGGACCCTTCATCTTACTATTCACCCCACCTGCTCATACGCCCGCTGAGCTCCTCACTCTTCCGGCCTTATCCGCCCGCCTGACTAGTACTCACTGACGATCATGCATGTCTTTAACTTCTCATTACTGTACTATGTGCTATAGACCCGGTGTACCTAGGATTTTTTTGCTGCTGTTCACTTGTACATTCCTATCTTGCATACGCTCCTCGATGACATTACTCTTGCCGCGCTCGTGGTTCGTGTAAGACCGAGTGTTCCTCTCTTCCACTCGGGTTATGCGTACGTCCGGGCTCCAGCCCACAGTCTGAGAGCTGGAACGCTTGAAGGTGCAAAGTGGTGCTGTCGCGTGCTCGAACGCGAGATACTTCCCGATTAGGGACAAACGCAGATTGAGATTGATCTGCCTCTGCCTCTGCAGCGCTCCCGCCCGTCGCACCCACCTCCTTCCTCCCTTCCTCCCCCCCCTCCATCCGTATCTACCACTGTACATCATGTCTGAGCCCACCAAGCAGGAGGCCATCAAGCCCGAGGAGAACAACACCGCCGCGGCGGATGTCACCAAGTACAAGGTGCGTCCGAGCCGGCGCTCGCGCGCACCGCTTAGATTTTCTTTCGCCCGCCTGGTTGGACTCGTGCCTCCGAGGCAGCGGCGACGGCGTTCCTCTCAGCAAGCACGATGTAAAGGGACGAGTGCTGACATGGCCTTGCGCACGGCGCGCCCTGGTTTCACGAATAGACCGCAGCGGAGATCGTGAACAACGTGCTGAAGAAGCTCATCTCGCTCACCGTCGAGGGCGCGAAGATCTACGACCTCTGCGTCGAGGGCGACAAGCTCATCGAGCAGGGCACTGGCGCGGTGTACAACAAGCCCGTCAAGGGCGTCAAGGTCAGCAAGGGTACGTCGCGCGACCCCCTCACCTCCTCTCTCCATCGCTAACCTCATGCCTGTCTTCCCCTCGAACACACTCCCACCCTCGCATCGAACTTGTGCTCCTTGTGCTCTCTTTGGGCGCACGGCCGATCGGCAGGCATCGCGTTCCCGACGTGCGTGTCCGTGAACAACACCGTCGCGCACTTCTCGCCGCTCGCGTCGGACCCGTCCGCGCAGCAGACGCTCGCCAAGGGCGACGTCGTGAAGCTGCACCTCGGCGCGCACATCGACGGCTTCGCGGCGGTGAGCGCGGAGACGGTCGTCGTCGGCGCGACGCCCGCCGAGCCCGTCACGGGCCGCAAGGCGGACGTCATCCAGGCGGCGTGGACCGCCGCCGAGGCCGCGATGCGCCTCGTCAAGGTCGGGAACAAAAANCTGGCAGGTCACGGACGCCGTCGCAAAGGTCGCGGCCGCGTTCGACTGCAAGCCGGTCGAGGGTGAGTGCGGGGCCTGCGGGTGTTCTTGCCCTGGCTAGGGCAGTTGGGTGTATGGGGGGCTGATTCGGGATTGGGCAGGCATGCTCTCGTGCCAGCAGTCGCAGAACGTGATCGATGGCAAGAAGCGTATCATCCTCAACCCTGTGAGTGCGATAGTGGTTGCGCAAGGGATGCGGGGGCTCACTGTGTGCAGAGCGAGGCACAGAAGCGCGAGTTCGAGACCGTTACGTTCGCGGAGAACGAGGTGTGGGGTATCGATATCCTCATCTCTTCCGGCGAAGACGGCAAGGTACGCACATCGACATACATTCCTGAGCCGCGTCGTCTGAACGTTACCCCGCAAAGGCTCGCCTTGAGGAGTCAAGAACCACGATCTACCAAAAGGAGTCCACCGTCACCTACCAGCTGAAGATGAAGACTTCGCGTGCGGTGTTCTCGGAGGTGCAGAAGAAGGCGGGCGCGTTCCCCTTCAACATCCGCAGTCTCGAGGACGAGAAGCGTGCGCGGTTGGGTCTGCAGGAGGCGGTACAACACAATCTCGTCAAGCCCTACGAAGTTATGTAAGTGCCCCTGCGCTCATCTACTCTCGCGAGTGGATGCTCATCAGTGGACTGTAGCTTCACGCCCGCGGGTACCTATGTCGCGGCGTTCCACTTCACGATCGCTCTCCTGCCCGGTGGCCCTGCGATGATCACTCTCCCGCCCGTATGGTACAAGCCCGAACTCGTCAAGTCGGAGAAGCAGCTCGAGGACCCTGAGCTGAAGGAGCTCCTGACGAAGCCCTTGCGTGAGAGCAAGAAGTCGAAGAAGAAGGCGAAGACCGACGGCGAGGAGGCCAAGGCTGAGGCCTAGATCCYAGTCGCGGTGKAYGCWGGAGAGAGAGNNTGTGTGTGNNCTGTGAAGATGTGTGCAGAATACAAATGTGTCGTGTAGCTCGCATGTAACATCAATGGACTGTCCGCTATCTTGTCATGAGGGGACCCGCTCTGCGTCCTCTCCAAACTCCCCTATCGTGCGCACTACGAGGTCTACGTTCTCGAGGAAGGCGTTSGACGTTAACCGTGCTAGCCGRACCGTGAGGGTYGTGAATGTCCTGTGATAGGCTCCCAWAATCAATATWCAGTGTTGGTTCGCTTGGTGGGGAGGCACCGCGTACGCTACTAGTTCATTTCCTTCTACCGCGAGTGTCCTTTTGACCACCTCGGGCTGCAATTCGCGGTCRACGTCGATRACCTGCTTGGCTATGTTCGCGTGCTTTTCAGACGCGAACGGAATGCGCATCGTGCTGTCCGACGYATRCCGCTGAGTAWCTRCCGCGWTTRCARKCCGCTCYGTRCGCATGAAGTGCCTTACATKGTGTGCCATTGCGAGTCGGWKGARGGRGAGGTRGAGGCAGACATGGTGGTGGTATTGATCCAAGAATGCGAACGGGATCTTGGACAGATCTGCGGKGGWCGATTCAGATCGAGCGTCGTTCGTCCCGATCGGTGAYCCTTTTTGGGCAACCTGGTACGGGTCGCCGCCCTCCKCGAGCTCTTTYCACTTCAACATCGTCTTTGCATATCAACATTCGGTGAACAAGCTACATGWRAGCTTGGYTGGRATGACRGTGCTCGCGGTAAGTRTTTGGTCAAGRTGCTTTCTCGGCGCCTCAGGAGGTTTTNGGNTGTATCACTGATCTYAACGATACCTANNTNNCTCYAGTYCRKTCTGGGACGTCGGCGACCAAGTAGAGATGAAGACACAATAACGCTTGGACTTTGATCAGAGTTTAATGTCCCAGACATTCGCTCCGAGGGTCCGAGTGGCTTGGTGCAGATTGCCCGGCACCCTGCGGTTTACACGTGTTGCGTTCATCTCAAACTCCACTTCCCCAGGCCTCGTGGCTCACAGAAATACACATCATCCCTCTACCAGCCAACCTCATAGCCGTCATGCTAAACGACACGGTTTCAGCGAGTATTGCGGAAGCCCTCGGTGCTGGCATAAAGCACGCCCATTTGGCGACGAAAGGTGAGCTATACGCATATGATTGCGCGGAGGACGGTCCCCGGTTGACACTTTCCCATCGCAGATGAATATACAATGGTCGGTTGAACTTCCAGTTCGCTCATGTGGCAGCCATACTTACTTCGTGTTACACGGAAGACATACGATCTATCCTTATCGGATGGCCGCGAACTTGTGCTCCGCCTTCCATGCTTTCGTAGCACTGCACCCGTTGTTGAAGTCGAGGTGTGTGGTGTTCTACTGTCGGGATCCGGTGGCTCACTGCTCTCTGAAGGTTGCAACCTCGAAGTACCTTTCCCGTCATACATCTATCCCCGTTCCCGGTGCAGTGGCTTCCCAAAATGCCACGAACGAGAGCTCGTCTACTTGTTTTGCTATCTATGAGAAGGTGTGTAATATCTATGATGACCTATGAGGCTATGGCTCATCTAGCAATCCTGGCAGCCATTGGGAAGGAGTCTAGACGCTGTCTTCCCCAATATGTCTTCGCAAGAACAGGACACAATTGTCGCAAGTCTCGCGCGCTGGATGGTCGAAGTCTTTCACCATCGGTTCCCTAGGATTGGAGGGTTGAGCAACGACTCAGAAGTCACTGTCGGACCAATCGTGAGCAAGCCATTCTATGCCGATGGGCGCGCAAAGCTTCCGCTGGAGCGTGGGCCCTTTGTTTCCGCRAGGGCCTATTATTTGGCTTGCGCGCAACGAGAACTCGACGCATGCAGGATGCTATTCGCGCAGGATGCACCCGCATCGTATCAACGTGACCTCGAAGAGTCCCGGRTGATGGTGGAGCGGATAGCCGGTCTTCTTTGCGATCTGACTGGCCGATGTCGTGGGCTCGATGACGACGATCCAGAGATGGCACCGTTCTCACTGGACATCCACGGGCTCGCGCTCAAGGACATCTTCGTTTCTCCTGAGAATCCCACTCACATCGTGAGGAACCTTGTTGCATGACAAATGCGCCGAAGCTCTGAACGTAATCTACAGCTTGCCGTCACGGGTTGGCAATTCATCTCGACACGTCCATTATGGTGYTGTGCTCGGCTGCCGWCCTGGCTCTCGCCCTCCATGTCYAGCCACAACGGCACTGCAARACTWGYCGCCATCTTCAAAGCKGAAGTTGCCCGTCTMGAAGGTGYCGACTCACTATTCCTTCGCGCGCTCGACCTCGACGATACGCGCTACACCCTGGACGACCTCTCCTCGTACGAYGCRTTCCGCGACGGCTTCCTACTACTCCCGGCCCTCGAGAACATGTGAGTCTCGGCTCATCCGTACTGTCGACGCGCAGTTCTCACCCTCAGAGCCAGCCTAGCCACTCTGCCTGGTCATGAGGATTTCGCTGGGCTGAACGCCCTGTTGGACCCTACCACGCTCCCGGGACGGGTCGCACGGATTAATCTCCTCACGCGCGGGTCCAATGCGATGTATCTCGCCATGACGCCCCCGCGGAGCCCGCAGACACTGCCCGTGAAAGACGAAGGCACGGAAAAGGCAATGCCCCCCGACAGCTCTGTGCTCGTTACGTAGCTKYGTGGTTTCGAGCTTCGTATTCCTGTCGTCACCTGGTGCGTCGCCCGACAGGRGCGGCACCGTGTCGGAGTCGCAGAACCATCCGTGAGCATTTCGAGCTTATGCACGCTTACAGTGTACGAGATGCCACAGTAATCTRACRTCGAACATGAGATATTGCTGTTGCGGTATTTTTGGGTGCGCGGCGTTCGATACCTATACAAAGCTGAGCTCTGTCGCTCTATTTCGGTGGACAYGCCTAGCTCYTTATGTYCCGWCGTTCTCATCGYCAAGCTGGTAACGGCTACCGAGTCCTCACAGGCAGCCGTGCTCYTTGTTATCGTGTCTCTAGCAGACAAGGACAAACGTCCCGCTCGGCTACCGCAGACGGTCCGGCCACACTACCCTTCAGCTTGGTCTTGCARAAGACCATGTCTGGCAGGCTTAGCGCTCTCTACGTCCGYAGCAWGGCGGTCAGCWCGACGCAAGAATGTCTGCCTGTAGTGAAGTCAACGCACCGAAGAAGGTCTCCGGGGTGTGGGAGAATAAGAGGCAGGCAGTACGGAGCCGTTTGAGCGGACGGATATGTCCGGCACRGAGGAGAAGATCGCGGTGTCGCCCAACGAGGCTTGCGGCGTGGGGAAGAACGACCTCGCGTTGAGGCATGCCATGAAGGAGTTGGCGTAGACTATAGCGGAAAGTCARANWCAGYCATGATGCAGTCAMTCTGGGCGACGCACGTTTGCCCATGATGAAGTCGGCGGCGATGAACCAAGCCGTCCAGGGCACTATGGTGAACTGTGTGCGATCGTCAGGAATGCRGCSATRTCATCAGATCTGTYCAGATATTCACAACTATCAACCGGATCAGGGCCGCGACACTGAACACGATGTCAGCGAAGGTTGRACTTCCRGGYTAGGCGGATTGTGCTCWTGTACGTACGTTACYAGGACGCAACGATTTACCGCGAAGGTGACCGTTTGCATAGCCAAAGTATGTACTCTGGGRCTGTAGGGATATGATCAATTCGCCCAATGACTCATGCCGGTATCATATAGAAGTCTCACCTGTCCAAATCAGGTGTTCTGCCTCGCGACAACTGTATCAGAGTGCCGGCGATGAACGCATCGGAGAGCACAGCCAGCAGTGTGTATGGTAACGCGGCGGGATACTGGGGGAAGTTGGTCATCATACCGTCGGTGTGCGACCGCGTATACCGAATTGGTGCCGACTCACTGCTAGCCAAGATAGTGAATCTAGGGATGTGCTGTCTTACAAATGAGCATGGYCGCCTAACAAGTGAGAACTTRAACTATACCGACCTTTGGAAGGATTTCACCACTTTCACAGTGGCCTCTGTACACAGTTCAGCGCAAAAGCTCGTTGGATGCTTTGAGGAACACGGACTTACCAGCGCCCAGACCTACGTGGGCCAGTACAAGAAGAGCCTGGTACCNAGACAATMARCGTCGWCAAGTTMYCGTTGTCNAAKTCNRTSCTCACCAGGAGCGTTGGCAGGATGAATCGTGTYACGCTCGTCTGACATACTGGTATGGAGTCAGCGGATCGGGATTGAGAGAGTACAACTACCAACATTTATGAATTCGCTTGATGAAGAAGCTGCGGAAGCTGAGATACAACAACAATTTGCRAAGAGATTGCTCGTACCTCTGGACAACCGCGGCGACGATGAGCTACCGTGGGCRTGGGATTACTAACAGYGTAGAACGACAACGGAAGTCCATACATTGAGCACCGCGGAAACCTAGATGCACGTGAGTGGTCGAGAAGGAGCGTTTTGATATAATGACTCACGAAGAAAGATCTACTCGACAGYCCTGAATTCGTCAACTTGCTGGGAGCATGCGGATGTGATACGGTACAAACCGTTTGGCAAAAGACTGATGATTTGCCGTGCCTTGACCGGGTGGATTGCCCACCATGCCCCACTATGGAGGATGAACACGATTGGACAGCGATGGGATGGGAATGAAYAGAGATGCTGACCGCCCAGTAATATAGSCCATGGCAGACTGAGATAGCCTTTCCATGTGAGCAGCTACGAACGATGTACAACGGGGATACGTACCGAGGATGACATTCACCGAATCAAGAGCCCTGCCTTTATATGTATAGGGGGACTGGTGCTCGCACATACACCATRAACTTACCATACCAACAAGACCTAGGCGAACCAAGTCATTTAGYCCGTTTCTTCGACAGTCGCCATAGGTCTTGGAGCATCTTACCCATATTTTCAGCTCGGGACTATCTCGTGGAAATCGGATCAAGTATACATATGTCTATACAACGGCCTGCTTGAGCGCTGCCGGCACTGGGAATCGGAGAAACAGCGCGCGTACCTGCAGCGTACTGATCCCGTACAAGCTGTGTATGCAAGAAGTGACGTGAGCATTGGCCAGCCGGATCTCGACCAGCGCGCCGCGGCGCCCACACGAGCTAACTCGAATTCAGTACGAACAAGGTCGATATCATCTGTCCGATGAGAAGTGCGCCTACCGAGGCAAACAAGCTTTCTTCAGCACTTCGCWTTCTGGACGCGGGAGAACCTTGGGATGCGCTTACCGAGATTGTCATTGTAGTGATGCCCCATTTGATGGCGTAGGCTAAGCACGAACACCCAAGCTGGCAGACGCTTCCAGGCGCGCCGAACAGAACTGGAAGTGAAGGCGACGGATCAAAATCAACAGGATCGGGGCGGCAGCGGGGCAGGCGAACGGAACGGGCGCAGAGGGGGACGCAACGAGAAAGGACTTACTAGGAGGAAGGAGGGGAACCCCCTCCGCCCCCGCAAGCTTCGCATGATATACCGACTTTGGGCCGTGAGTGCTCGAGCACTCGTCACGGCCCACCCGTGCACACACAGGCAAAGTCTCCAGACCAGCCGACCTATGGGAAGAAGCGCGACCCGCCTTCGCGAAATCGAACTCCGCCCCCCTGCGAGTGGGATGGGTGTGTGAACCGACGCGTGAGAGCCGCGGTGCGATAGCACGCGCCCGGCCCTGCCTGCGTCGCTGAGTGCTGACTGGTGCGCCCACGCAGGGGCGAGGGACTGTATTGGCTGCCAATCCGGCATTGGCTGCCCACGCTAGCCAGTGAGAGCGGCCGCGGTCTGCCCACAGCGCGCGCACGCACCCCGCGGATGATCTCCCGGAACGGGGACCATGCCATTCAACTTTCTTTTCGAGACGGAAACGGGGACGGAGGAGAACAACGCATTAGCCCCGAAGCCACCGAACATGAGTGGCAGCTGGAGGCATGGCAACGAGGCTCTTCGTCCATTTGCTSSTCTGCGCGGSCCGCTCTCACAACGTCTCTCGTCGCAAGNG